>CAVNYN010213099.1:0-36825 GCA_963692815.1 Nyctanthes arbor-tristis
AAAAAGGGACAAATTTTTAGTACACAGCGTGTACCTACATTCGATACTCTATCTACACATTTTATCATACATGTAATAATTTAAGTCTATTTAACCAACCTTTTAAATTAGTTAAATGAAATATTAATACCGTTAACTCAACTCTATATTTAAGTCATTTTTCAATTTTCTTTTTTTTCTATTTTTCAATATTTAAGTCAGTTAAATGTACCTACTTTTTCTATTTTTTTTTTAACTTTGTGAACATCGTTTCGTTGAATATTGTTTCATCGCCAAGAGAATTAAATTCTAAGCATCTTTTACTTTATTTACTTAAATTCCAAATAATGAGAAGAAAATTATTGTTACTTATTCGCAATTCTTATTAAAGTTACTTTTTTTTTTTTTTTTTTTTGTAACTAGTCAAATTACGAAAACTGGGGGCATAAAAAATTGGGGCATGGCCAAACTTACAGCCACTAAATACACTCATGCAGTTTTTCAGGAATTTCATGAAGAAGAGTTGTGCGAGTGATCTTTATCAGTTGCAATTACGCAAGTTCGGGCAGAGGACAATTGCTATACTTATAAACTATTTAAAGATGGAGAGCAAAAGGAATATATAGTGGACTTTAAAGCTTCTGATTGCATTGTTCATTGCAGCAGCAAAAAAATTTGAATCAATGGGCATTTTATGCCTTCATGCTTTAAAAGTTCTGAATTTTCGTAATATTTTCAACCTTCCTCATCACTGTATATTTTATTAGTTGCCAAAAAAAAAAAGTAATTTTAGTAAGAATAGGTGCGAATAAGTAAAAATAATTTTCCTCTCATTATATGGAATTTAACTAAATAAATTAAGGGACACTTAGAATTTAATTCCCATGGCGATGAAACAATATTCAACGCAACGAAATTCACAAAGAAAAAAAGAATATAGAAAAAGTAGTCAGGCTAAAATTAAAATGAATTGGAGGGAGCAAAAAGAAAATTGAAAAAGGACTTAAATATAGAGTTAACGGTGCTAATGTTTCATTTAGCTAATTTAAGAGGTTGGTTAAATGGACTTAAATTATTACATGTGTTGTGAAATGTGACGATGAAGTACCGAGTGTAGGGTACACCCCGTGTACTAGAATTTTTTCAGTAAAAAGATATATTTGTACTCCCTTCCTTCCATTTACATTGTTTGTGTTTCTTTTTTTTCTCCATTTACCTTATCCTATTTCTATATTTGGCGTTATTTTCTGTGTTACTTGACAATTATAACCTAATAGAAAGTTCTTCAAACAATACTTAGGCTCGTGTTTTTCAAATATATTAAATTCACATGCTCTTTCAATGCAAATTATCACCGTCTGTGTGTACAAATTGAGGCCAACTTCCAATCAACCGCTAAACATGAAAGAAAACCAATTCAATACCTTGGATCAACCACATCCCCGAATGGTCAATTTAGTTCTCCTGCCGCTCGTGAAGTCACTCAACATTAATTAATTTGTCTCTTTTTCCTTTTTTTCCTTTTTTCTTTAGTTCTTTCTTCTCCTTTTTTTCGCCTTTTCTTTCCCTAGGGATTCCTATAAAGCAAGTTTTCCAAACAATTATTCCATACATTCATTTCACCTAAGAGCATCAAAACCAGCACAATACTATTAAAAGACCAATGGTAAGCACCTTTCAAAAACACCTCTCCAATCTCAAGAGTTTTCAACCCCAAAGCCTTAACCTAGCGCTTCAAACCCATTTTTTCAGATTTCCTTACACAGATACACACGTCTCACTATTTTTTTCTTTTGGTCATCCTCACTTTTTCATAACCTCACTTTTTCTCGTAATTTCTCACAATCCTCATTGCTTTTCACAATTCTAACAATTGCATCACTTTTTTTCTCTGTCACTCTGATTTCTCTCTACTTTTTCTGATTTCTCTCTATTTTTTCCCCATTTTTTCACTCTCTGTCAGTTTTTAATGAATTTTATCCCGCAGGTTATTCACACATAAAACCCTAAAAGTAGCCTTCTTCACTAGTAGATCGTCTCCTACACATTTGAGATATATGGGGCTAGATTACTCAATACCAGCTCACACTTTTCAGGGCAAACAACTTTTTCCCGTGGTCCTACTCGAACAAGAAAACAAACTAAACAATTGGGAATGAGATTCATAGTGATGGTCAGTGCTCGACTCCAACTCCATGACGTATACCCAATCAACCAAAGACATGTCCCAAAAAAGTTCAAACCATTAAACCCATAACAACATCGTGCTAACCTCAATACTTCCAAGTTATTCCAAGTAAAGACAAATTGTACAAGGAGATACATGGATGTAACAATTGGTTATCTAAGGCCAACAAGATCTTCAACAATGTCCAAATTTTCAGCCATGTCTAGAAAAGTATGAAAAACAGCCTCAGTTAAAAGTACATCAAATAAATAGGAATTGCAGCGGGATGGGTATGCATTCCCCCGCCCCCACCTAGTTAAGGAAATCCTCACCCCGTACCCGATTGAATCGTATACAAGACGGGAAGGTTCGAGGAGGGTATAAGAAAAATACCCGTTACCTTCCCCGTTATGAAAATCTTTAAAAAATTTAAAAAAATAAAACCTATATGAAAAAACCATCCAAATTATCATACATTAAGCCCAAATTGGTTTGCCTTGAATTAGTTTTTATTATTTTAAGGAAACTTAAATTTTGAATTGGTATAAAGTGCTCAAAATTTAACAAAAAGAAAGTTGGGCAAAGTGGTTAAAGCATAATGATTTATCTTTGAGTTCTAGGGTTCGAATCCTCAGACCTTCTTCAATATCTAATATTTATTTTTATAATTAAAAAAATTAGGTATCGGGTTGAGGCCGCCACTACCCGTCCATGACCCGATAGGAGTTTGGGGCAAAGAATTTCACCATGTACTTGTCCCACTAGTTAAGGGGGGCGAGTAATATCCGCCCTGTTCGGGAAGGGCCTATGCAAGTATCGGGTAATGGGTATAAAATTGCAATTCCTACAAATAAATCAATTTGAAGAAGAGTAAAAATAAACGAGTCCAGTATTGCTCAATGTCTTAACTCTAGCTAAGCTATGCTAAAATTTTTCTCTTCTCTTTTTTTTCCCTTATATTTTAACATAGAATAATGTTATGTAATACCAGTGGTGCTTGGCACAGTCTATGTGGCAACTAATGTGTCATTGAATGATAAGTGAAATTAAATATATGAATAAAGGACCCACTTGATTTGACTTATCATTCAATGCCACGTTGATATGATGTCAAGCACCAGTGGTACTAAATAGCACTACTCTTTAACATAAACACATGCAATAACTAAGTGATTGTCCCATTGTATATATAGAATCTTTAGTGGATCTAATCTATAAATTTTGTGGCGAATATTATGAACTAAGTGATTGTTTATACATACATTTAATTCCACAATGGATTGAGCAAGTAAAAATTTGGAGGAAGAATGAAGGATAACAAGATGGAATCTCTCAGCTTATTAACCATTCAAGTACTATGCAAGTAAATAATGTGTCAGAAACCTCCATTATAGAAGATGAACATGAGAAAGATGAGGAAGTCATGAAATGGCAATTGTCAAGCAAACTTCCGATTTCAAGTGTTGGATAATTGATTTTGTGATCCTACCAGAGGAGGAGATTATTGCATTGCATGTGGACTCTAGGACTTGCATTAGAAACTTGGACACATTTACTTTATCTTGCTCTTATTTATTTTAATTTATTATTATGGTTGCTAGGTTTATCGACGTCCTAAGATTATATCTCTCTAGAATAGTAAAGGAAAGTCAAGCCTAAGACGATGCGATGATATAGAAGTTCTTGTAAAAGTCCTCAATATCATTCAATGACAAGACCTTCGGGGAGTATCTAATCTCTACTCTTTGTATTGCGTTGATATTTATTTTTTGAGTATGGATATTGTATAATTTAGGTTTGGAGGTAGTGGTTGAATGATTAATTAATGCTTCGGACTTTGCTATTGAGACATTTCACTTTATTTTTGGGCTGTTCATTTTAAATATTGTTTTTCGTTAAGTGTTAATTATCGCATGTTCATATTAAGTGTGCATGTTTGTTTTTTGTTCACTAAAAATGATAACTTCTTCGAGTGCACGGGTCGTGACTAGTAATAAAGTGAATAATGAGTCTGAGTTATTGTTTCCACAAGGATCAGATTGAATATCAAAATTATTAGTTTTAACTTTATTTGAATGGTCAAATATTGAATTGAATTTTATTAAGAAAAGATAATAAAATAAACAATTTAACAAAATTAAACAAATGAAATATATACAATGGTTTAGAGTGACTAATATGATGGATATATGTTAGGACTCACGATTTCACCATAATTGGTCTACCTAGTCTCGAGACAATTAATCTTTATTACCGATCGAATTTCACTTAATTAATTAACTACTTCTCTCAAAACTAGTTGATTCTATTTAATTAGACCCTCTCGCATATGTCTAAGTGAACGCGTTATCAATCATCTTAAATGTATTTAACAACAAGAAATTCATGTAAGTTTTCCCAAAGTTCAACCTACAGTGATCGCATTAACCATAAGCAAATCTTTTTATCTTTTCTCAATTAATGATTCCTATTGTATAAACGAACTTATGTTTATATCTCTCAAATTCAACAACATCAATTGGCTAAAAAGATGAAAATAAAAAAAATTCACCACTAAGAATTTTACATAAAAATTAATTGCATAAATCAAGCATTAAAGAATATGACTAGGGTGGTTCCAATGAGGTTACATCATTCTTCATAACTTAAGAAAATTATGTACACATCATGGATGAAAATAAAAAATTAAGAATTAAGAACGTAAACCAGAAAATCAAGTCCTGAAGAAGAAATCTTGCACCAAGCTTTTGCCACATTGAATCTCAAATGTGAACTTCGAATCTTCAAAAATATTGTGATTTTATCCCTCTTTCTGTGACGCTTTTAGTGTATTGTGTAACTCTAATCTCCTTCCTTTTTTCCTTGACCTAAACCCTTTTATAGGAAGTTTAAAAACCTTAATCTCCTCCCTTTTTTCCTTGACCTAAACCCTTTCGTAAGAAGTTTAAAAACCTTCTAATAGAGCCCTTCAGTCATGTCCAAGAATTATCAAAATAGAGTTCAAAACAGATTAGGAAAAAAATCCGCGTTGCTGTCTGTATAACTATGCTTCCACATAGTGTAAAACCTTGTGGCCGCACAATACAAATTTTCCTCTGCAATTTTATTCAGCGCGGGCACAAGAAGAAACCATTGTGGCAGCAATGTACAATTTTTAGTTGTAAATTTTTTTCTTCATTCTTTTGATCTCTAAACTCCTCCTTTACTCCGTTTTGGTCCCAAGTCTTCACAAAGCTTGCACAATTGGTTCAGATTCATTAGTTTCACTCCTTCTTTGGTTGCAACCTAATATTTAACACAAAAATAAACACGTAAATATACACTTTTAAATATAAAATTTACATATTTTTTTAAAATTTACTTTTGAGTATTTAACCAATGTAATTTATACAACTATCATAACCCTAATTAAATATGGGTGTTTTAGAAAGTTAATTTGTAAATTTACTTTCACTTTTCTTAATCTTGTAGTGTATACATATCCATTCTATCTATTTTATCTATTTTATACCCTTAGAGCTGTTGAGCAATAGCGGGTCCCATTGCTACTTTTCCCGTCCAACTTTCAGCCTTTGGGTTTTGCTATTTTTTTAATATTAATTTTTTTAGCCTATCCTTGTTATTTGGTGCATCGACTTCTACTATTCAGCTTCGTTGTATTTAATGCTAACGCATCGGGCTCATGCACATCTCCATCACACCTCTGACCGACCCCCAATTCTCTACCGCTTTGTGCTTTGATGTTTTGCATCTTTTCCCAAAGCCCATCGGTTCTCCTTCTACCGTCTCCCTGTTTGCTCAATTAAATTGGGAAGAAAATTCTTTGCAACTATTTTTAAACCTTTTCTCTCCATTTTTACGTTCATTGCTTCTTGAATTGCTTATGCCAGAGTTTTCAAGTGCTTCTTCGTTTGGGCAGGCGTCGAGTGGGGATGCTATTTTATGATGTATCAGCGGAGGCAGTAGGTGGTGCTTATGAACAGAATCTATAGGTTTTGCAAACCCGATATCTGGATTTAAATTTGGTTTTGTGGCAGCGATTGTCATGTGGCGGCAATGGAGGGTCACTGGAGATGTTTAGGTGTGTGAGTCGCATAGGCATTGCAAGCCCGAAGTCTATATTACGGGGGTTCCGAGAGAAAATTTAATGAATTCGAGGACTTGGGTTGAAATTTTGATTTGGGAAGTGAGCTTCCAATTGAAAATTTAATGGATAGAGGGACTTGGCTGTAATTTCAACTTGATGACATTGGCATGTTGTGGTTAAAAAATTTTATTCATCCATGAATTGATAGTTTTCTTGCGTTTATGGTTAATTTTTCCTATTTGAAGTTACTCTTTCTTTTATTGGCACGTGAAGGTTAATTTTTCTTGCATTGTCTTTTAACTATGTGGGAAACTGGTAGAACGGGATTTGTTGGATCCTCGCTTATCATGAGGCTTCTTCAACCGGGTTACTTTAGATTGTATATAATTTTGTCCTTATTTGTAATTAGTTTTGTTTTCTTGGTCTTTATCATGTAAAAATGGTACTTAATTTGCACTTCAGTTATTATTTTTACTGAGATTCTGATTCCTCTTTGTGTGTGTGTGTGTGTGTGTGTGTGTGTGTATATATATTGTAACTCAGTTTGTTGATTTGGAGTGAGAATAATAGAATTTTCCTCCTCCATACTTGCTTAGTTTAGAAATGTTCATGCTATTTTGTCAATGTATAACTATTTTCAATTAATTATTACTCTATTGTTTACAAACTGTCTCCTTGGTTGAACCATCTTATATAAAGTAATCTAATGGATTGCTCTTTGTAAATCTTTAGAGCGCAAAAGTGATGTCATCTTTCTTACAAATCTTCTATTTAGATGGTAGCAATATGGAAGTTTGGATTGGAAGTTAGCATGGTAATTCAAGTCTAATAGATTACTTTTAGCAAATTGAGAAATCGATATGTTGTGTTACCATTTTAAAATGAGATAGCTTTGTCGACTACTACTTTAAAAAATTCTATTCTGATACATATTAGGCAAGTATGAGAATGTTAGAAGTGCTCTGTTTCAAAAAAATTAATGGTAGGCTTAGGAAGAACTAATGTTTTGCGACAAAAGCATGTAAAGATCATTATGTTTCATTTTTTACATTTTCAATGATTATTTTTCACACAGATGCATTCTCTATTTCAGAATTTCGCTCTTGATGTGAGCTTACAATCACAGGCTAAAAAATATGGGACGTCACAAGACCTGAAGAGAATTCTGGTACTCAAAAGGTCCTGCATTTAATAATGAAAGGTAACAACTATAGCAAATGGATATTGAATGATTTATGTTGTGAATTGATTGTGTACAGGGTGGTAGAAAAAAAAAAACTAAATTGGAGATTACTTTTTAGTAAATTCTGTATGCACTAAAAGATGTACATATCTTTAATACGATAAATATAAGGACATGTGAAATGAGTAAGTTCTTATAAAGGCAAAATTGAGTAAATTCTTTTAAGTTCTTTTGCATAATTTTGGAAAGAGGGCCCAAGTTTTCATGTTATTTTATGCTATAAACAATTCTGAGTCGGCACTAAGTTGTATCAAGTTCATGTTAGTTTCTGTCACACAAATTCCTTTGCAGAGGCACTATCAATAGAAGTAACGAGAAATATAGATACAACACCACCTATCATACCTGAGGTGAATGTCACTATTAGTTTTTATCAGTTGCTTTCTTTATACCTTGGATTTTGATTTTCAATATGTGGTTAAGATCATTCTTTTTGGCATGGGATTTGATGACGGCTTTAAAAGGTGAATGGGCCTTTCAGCAACTTTGCAATGAAATCATTATCGAATTTAATGATTGTTCCAATAAATTTACCAAAGTGTTACAGCGGAAACTTAGTTATTGTTCCAAGCAGGTAGATAACATGAATCTATAATTTTTTGAAAAATATCAGTAGTGTTAAATTTGTTTCCTATATACTTCAAAAAAAAAAAAATGATTTTCGTATGATAAATTGATAGTGAATATTAAATGTTTAGAATTAAGTCTAATGCTAGAAAATCTTACTTGGTTTGGTTAGCCAACTAACTTGAATCAAAATTTGATGAGAATAGCAAACCACGACTTGAAGAATGGAAAGAGTTATCCTATTATATATATTAATATCAAACTGCTCAAGATGTCTTTGCTATTTGCTGGTTGTTGAAATTGAGTCTATTTCTCAGTATTAATTGCCGCAGAGACAATGTAACTCACTCAGATAGCTGTGGAGGAAAAGAAGCTAAACTCTCGCACACATTTTATTTAGCACTATCCACTATCGTGGAGCAGACATACCAGCTTTTCTTAACACTGCATGTAAAATTAGGATGCTCACCGTTTCACCTCTTTTTTTGCTTGAGTAATAGTTATAATTTTGCATCCTTGCAATTTCTGGAAAATGAACTTAATGCAACACTAAGGTGCAAGGGATGCACTGATGGAAATCTTGGTTCATTTGAGAATGAAAATAGATCCAATGTCATCGTGGATTTTTGAAAGCCAATCAGATGAAATAACTTTAATATATCAATTTTTCATGTAATACTCATCTTTTTCACTGCCATCTCTCAAGATAGATTCTAAAGCTATTGCAGATGTAGAATAGAGTATTGCTTTATGATATTGCTTAGGCATTTTGGCTTGATACATGTTTCTTGATGATGTAAATTTGTATAGTGCCATTTGGAAAAGCATAGTTTACTTCTTTTGTATAGTTTAATTCTTTTGCACGTTATTTTCCCGTGCAACGTACGGGTGAAATAACAAGTTAACTTTTAAAGTTGTTTTCTTTTCTTTGCTAATATTATTTAATTTTTTCCGTTCCAGTAGTAATATATTGCCTCATCATTATGTTTTTAACCAGTTGTTGTCATGCTATGTTTTCTCCTCTACGAAAAATTATTAGTCTGTTTTTTTCTTACACGGCACTCACATCCGGTGCATCGCACGGGTAGAAAAAACAAGTATATATATATATATAAAGCGAAAAAACAAAATACTCCCTCCATCCCATAAAGATAATCTAGTATATTATTTTTATTCTTCCTAGAAAGATAGTTCACTTATCATATTGATGAGTATGTCTTCAATTTTCATTTCTATAGATGTTCCTAATTAATGTATTTGTTATTAGACACTCTCTAATGCAACAATATCCACACGTATGTTTGACAAATTATTATTAGATATTCCTTCTATCCCACAAAGATAGTCCAACATATTATTTTCGTCTGTCCTAAAATGTTAGTCCACTTATTATATTGAATATGTCTTTAATTTTTCATTTACATATATGTTTCTAATTAATGCATTTGTTAATACCTATAAATTGGAAGTATTTTCTAACAACTAATTAGACAAAAATGCATATGCAGAAAAATACAAGTAAAATTTAATGTTTCAACTATATTAACGATCATCTCTTATTCTATGTGAAAATAACTAGTGGACTATTTTTGTGGGACAGAGACAGTATTTTGAAAAGAGAAAGAGAGAAAAGTTTAGTAATTGGATAAATTAATGTTTAAAAAGTATCTCTAATACAACAATGTTGACTGTGGTAAAGAACATTGACATTACATTCAATAAACTCTCCAATGCAATAATGTCCATATTGTATATTTGACAAATTATTATTAAGTATTTTGAAAAGAGAAAGAGAGTGGAGTCTAGTGCTTGAATTAATTAATACTTGACATTTTCATGAGCAATATCATCTCATGACATTTTTAAAGACATTGTCAAGTATATAATTTACTAAATAAGCATTTTTTTACCAAGTGTCATGTTAATCCATGACTACCACCATGCATTGGATATGTTATAATATCATGACATTCTCCATTATAATGTCAAGCATTTAATATGCCAAATCAGTACATTTTTGTTAATTGTCATATCATCTCACGACTACCTATACAAGTAGGTCCCACACGATATATGAATGCGATTAGTTTGATCAAATTTAAATTTGAAAATGTATGAGAAAATATATGTCACGCCCTCATTATTTATCATGTATTATTAAGCCATCTCTTTAATCCATGATGGCGGAAGCTCTTATTAATTCATAAAATAGGTGAAGTGCCAACTAGAGATGAGACATGATGTTTCAATGAGTTTCTTAAGTTTTCATGATACTAATTGTAATGTTTCTTTTAACTTCTTTCCTTTACCTAGGGTTATGTTAGAAGATGGCTTACGAACTCCTTTCTAGATAAATTTAGTCACACTACTCAAAAATATTTTAATGTATCTAAATTAAACATCCAAGCAAGTATACACAATCGATTATATAAGAACCATTTTATTGATTACCATCCGTACAAAAGATTGGGAGGACTCTACATGGAAAATGAGGCTCCCAAGCTAAGCAAAGTTGTTCTTCTATCATTACATCCGATGTTTCCTTCTTATTTATCTATACATATATCCATACATATACTCATTCCACTACTTTCCCTAGACTATTACATTAAGTAAGGAACATGGGTTTATCCTTCTAAATTTTATCACAATATAAGTGGGTGAGGGTGTAGGCACAATATATGTTAGATTTATAAGATGTTCTTAAGTACATTAGGAACACCTGTGTATCCTCGTAGGAAGCCCAAATATCGGTTTCTATCACATGCATAATCTTGCTTGTGTCTCAGGAAAGCCTTCACTGTTCGGCTTGCCTTTCATAGGTCTTTCGATTTATCATCTAAAAAAAAGTAGATATACACTAAGTGAGTACAAGGTACCCCGTAAGTAACACAATATTTAGGTTGCCACAAGGTTCTAAAATCATTTCACTTCACAAGTTTAAGAAAGCAAAAATATGCATAAGTCTTTTTGAATGCATTATAGGGCCCAAACACTAGAATTACCTAACTACTCATAGCACGCATTAATGCCTTCCAAATGCTAAGTTTGGCCATGGAAATACAATAGTACGTGGATCCACAAGTAACCCTAGTTGACCCTTACTGAAGTTTCAAGCAAATAGCATTATCAATTCAAATCAAACGCCACACTAGGGCAAAGCTAGTGGTTCATATGCAAGAAAACAAGCCGTTCATTATCATGATATGACACTAAAACACTTGCTCGTCTTTTAAAACACATGCATGCCAATGGAACCCGAGTATTGGTTACTCACCTTTGATCTTGTTTTCTAAAGCCTCTTGGATATTTCGAGTGGAATAATACTTCCAAATTCCTAGTATTCTTCAAGCAAAATAGTCTTCTAAAGTTGGGCTTCTATATGTATATGAAGGAGACTTTGTTTGGGAGGCGAAGAGAGTGGTTTGGGAGTCTTTTTGGTGGTGTTCTAAGGCTAACTCCATTCATGGACGAATCTCATATTGGGAGGCAAAGAGAGTGGTTTGAGAGTCTTTTTGGTGGTGTTTTAAGGCTAGCTCCATTTATGGACGAATTTCATACCTATTTTCCAAAATCATTTGGATTCCACCAGTGAAAAAAGCTCTAAATGTCCCTAGCTAATTTATGTGTGGCTAATGGTATTAGGTCCAATTGGAAGCTTGAGAATTCATCTCACCAATCAAAGTGCCAAGTGGTCTTACATTTGATTCATGTGAGAAATTTTCCAACGCTACAAGTGTCCTTAGATTTTTTCTCCTACTTATTGCCTAATAAACCCTTCAACTTAATATGTTCCATAATGAAGTCATTGTACTTTCAACTATACTAATATAAGTATTGCATTTTTGGTTTAAGCATCCTTTAGTCTCAAGCTCGTTACTCGATTAGACTTTGTCATTCTTTTGGCAATATTGCTAATAGATGAATATAGTTGATATAAATTCAAGCAATCGTTTTTATCCTTGTCAAAGTAAACAAAAATATTCTCAAATCCTTATAGTATATCATGACTAATTAGCCGGCGACAAAATTTACTAAACAATTTCTTGTGATTGAGTATTATTCGAGAATTGAGTTAAAATAGAACTTTTGAAATTTTCACAGAATGTTACAATCTATCCCTCTTAAAAGAATTTCATCCTCGAAATTCAAAATTACCTGTAAATAGTTAGGGATACTACTTCTTCATTTCATCCTCTTGTTCCCATGTTTCTTCTTCCAAAATACCACTTTTCTATAGCATGCAGACATGGGGTACTTCTTTGTTGCGTAGCCTTTTCGTTTCTTGCAATAATATCTTTACAGGCCGTTTATCCAAAGTTAAGTCAGGTTGTACATTAGAAGGAGTTTCTAGAAGCACATGAGAAGGATCCAGTCTATATTTTCTTAATGTTGAGATATGGAACACAAGATGGATCCAACTCATTCTTTCTGGCAACTTCAATTCTCCTTGTTATTTCAAATGGCCCAATGTAACAAGGAGTCAGTTTGCCTCATTTCCCAAAGCAGAGGAGTTGCTTTATCGAGGATACCTTAACAAAAACCTTATCTCCTATCTCGAATTCTAACAAATGTCATCTCTGATCAGCGTAGCTTTTCTGACGGTCCTGAGTGGTTTTTAGTTTTTTTAATCTTTTCCACTATGTTGATCACCTCTTCCATCATTTCCTAATTGATTATTTTTCTTTCCCCTACTTCATTCCAATACAAAGACGATCGGCATTTTCTCCCATATAATGCCTGGTATGGTGCCATCTGAATTGAGGAATGATAACATTGTATGAAAACTCCGCCAATGGTAAGTAATGATCCTATTTTTCTGAAAATTCCAAAGCATACGCTCGAAACATGTCTTCAAGAGTTTAGATGGTACGCTCGGATTGACCATCAGTTTGGGGATGGAAGGCAGTACTAAAATTCAATCGTGTCCCCAAAGTTTGGTGAACTTCTTTCCAAAATCGAGATAAGAATCATGGATCTCGGTCAGAAGTAATAGAAACTGGAACGCCACGTAATCTCACAATTTCCCAGATATACAACTCAGTAAGTTGCTCTATTTTGAAGGTCATCATAATAGGAATGAAGTGTGCCGACTTTGTTAAGCGGTCTACGATTACCCATATAGCATCGTGTCCTTTGACGACTTTTGGTAGACCACTAGCAAAGTCTATTGTTATTTTATCCTATTTCCACTTGGGAATCTCCAACGGTTGTAATATTCTAAATGGCTGTTGGTGTTCTACTTTTATTTATTGACAAGTGAGGCATTTATTTACAAATTCTGCGATATGCCACTTCATGGTGGGTCACAAATACAATTTCTTTATGTCTCAATACATTTTTGTAGAACCAGAATGTAGAGTATACAGTGTGCTATGCGCCTCTTTTAAAACATAATTCCGTAGATCTCCTATTTCTAGCACATATACTCTATCCTTGTACCTTAATATTCCTTGAATTGATATATTATGAAGAGATTCTTTTCCCCCTTTCAAGTTATCCCGCGTCTTTGTAGCAAATCTGTCAATCTTTTGCCCTTCTTTTATCTGCTTTATTAGTGTTGGTTCTACAATCATGGTTATTAGTTTTGCATCCCCATTTGGCAGGATTTCCAGTTCAAATTTTTCAATCTCCCGATGTATCCCCTTAGACTTCTTTTCATTTGTGGTGGCTTTCTGACTTAAAGCATCAGCCACCACATTCGCCTTCTCTGGATGATAATTGATTGTACAGTCATAGTCTTTTACCAATTCTAGCCACCTCTGTTGTTGCATGTTCAATTCTTTCTGAGTAAAAGAATACTTCAAACTTTTGTTATCAGTATAGATTTCACATTTCGGTCTATAAAGGTAGTGTCGCCAAACCTTCAAGGCAAATACTATAGCGGCTAGTTCTAAATCGTGAGTGGGTTAATTCGTTTCATAAGGCTTCAACTGCCTAGATGCATATGCCATGACTTTGTCATTTTGCATTAATACGCACCCGAGTCCATATTTGGAGGCATCACTATAAATAGTAAAGTTATCACCTTCTTCGGGGATAGTGAGAATAGGTGGAGTGGTTAGCCGCTTCTTTAATTCCTCAAAGCTTCGTTCATAGTCCTTAGTCTATTTAAATTGTACATTTTTCTTGGTTAATCGTGTAAGAGGAACTGCAATTTTTGAAATGTCCTTCACAAATCTCCAATAATATCCAGCCAATCCTAAGAAACTTCTTACTTCTGTAGGAGTCACAGGTCGAGGCCAATTTATTACAGCTTCCACCTTACTTGGGTCAACAGAAATCCCTTTTTGACCTACGACATGAGTAAGGAAAATTATTTTTTCGGCCCAAAATTCACATTTAGAAAATTTGGCATATAGTTGCCTTTCTCTTAAAGTTTGCAATACCAAATGCACGTGCTTGGTGTGTTCCTCCCGTGACCTCGAATAGATCAATAAGTCATCGATAAATGCGATCACAAATTTATTCAAATATTCCTTGAACACTTGATTCATAGATCCATAAAAGCCGCCGGAGCATTTGTCAAGCCAAAAGACATGACCAACAATTTAAAATGCCCATATCTTGCGTTAAAGGCTGATTTAGAAATATCTTCCTCCTTTATTTTTAATTGATAGTATCCGGATCGTAAGTCAATTTTGGAAAAGATTGCTGACCCTCTAAGTTGATCTAATAAATCATCAATGCGTAGAAGAGGGTACTCGTTCTTTATTGTAACCTTATTTAACCCCCAATGATCAATACACATCCATATAGACCCATCTTTCTTCTCTATGAATAAAATAGGTGCACCCCAGGGGGATTTTCTAGGTCGAATAAAGCCCTTGTTAAGTAGTTCGTCTAATTGAGTGCAAAGTTCCTTTAACTCAGTTGGTGACATACGATAAGGGGCTTTAGAGATTGGATCAGTACCAGGGTATACTTCGATACTGAATTCGACCTCACGGTCTGGGGGTAATCCTGGTAAATCATCAGGAAATAAGTCTGAATATTTTTGAAATACAGGCAATGATGAGGTTAAACGGGATTTTCAGCCCTAAGATATTGTAAGCTAACCCAAAAACCTAGATGACCTTGTTTTAGGAGTTCATGGGCATAGAAGGCAGAGATTATTATTCGGGTGCTCTTTAGAGGCTTAGAGAATGATATGGGGTTCTTTTCCAGAAATTTTAAAGTTCGAGCTCGGCAATCAATGGTTACTCCATACTTAGATAACCAATCTATCCCCAAGATTATCTTAAAATCCATAAGGTCGAAGCGGATTAAATCTGCCAGGTATATGTCATCTCCTATTTGAATTTTCGTGTTAGGCATAAAATCCTTTGCCACAAAGTAATTCCGGAAGATAGTTTAACATTTATTGCTAATGACATTGAAAATATTGCAAAATTTGCATCTCGAGCAATGTTATAAGAAATGAATGAATGAGTAGCACCGCAGTCAAATAAAGTGTATATAGGTCTACCATGAATATGGATCATACTTGTAATAACATCGTTACTAGTAGTGGCCTCCGGCTGGACCATAGCAAAAACTCTCCCTATAGGATTGTTGGGCTTTGGATTAGTTGGGCAATCTTTAACCATGTGGCCCTCGTTGCCGTATCCATAGCAAATCACCAATTCTTTTTGGCATGGGCCACGATGTATCTTGTTGCAAGTCGGGCGTCTTGGTAGATTGGCTCTTGAAGGTTCTCTTTGAGTTTTTACCTTCTTAGCATTAGCTTGGCCCTATGTATTTCCATAAGGCCTTTTGTTTCCTCTATTTCCATTTTTCCCTGAAGAACTCTATTTTTGAATGCTACTTGAACCTTGGGAATAGACGGCTCGATTTTCTTTAGCTCAGAGAATTTTTTATTCCGCTTGTTCTGCAAGAAGTGCCCAAAACCTAAGTCTTGAATTCTCGACATTAGCACAACTCTAGCCAACTCGGGCTTCAACCCTTCAATAAATCGATTAACTTTTAATTCCGTTATCCCTAACATATGAGTAGCAAATCGGGACAACTCCTCAAATTTTTGAGCATATTCTCATACAGTAATTTGATTTTGCTTAGGATGGATAAATTCATTAAGCTGCTGATTTCTCGCAATAGTGGAAAAATACTTGGTATGAAATTTCTTGTGAAATTCTTCCCCAAGTCATTTCTTCGTCTTCTCCCATACTCACCAAGGTATCCCAACAATAGCCTGCGCTCCCTCTCAACATAAAAGTAGCACAGTTTACTTTTTTTTTTATTGGGAACATGAGCATAGACAAACATTCTTTCAATCGTTCTAATCTAATTCTCTGCTTCGATTGGGTCTTTAGCTTCCTCAAAAATAAGAGGCTTGGGGTGACAGAATCATTTCGTTGCATCATTTTTATCATCCTTGTTCTGAGATGATTCCCTATTTGAATTTTGTTGGAGTAGCTAATCACTTTGACAAGCTTGTTAATTTACAAGTTAGGTCAATCGTTCTATAGTTTGGTTGGTACTTTCATCCTGAGACATGTTTCTATGCCTGTTCATAAATTTTTAAAAAATGGTTCAAAATTTTTTTGATACTATAGACTATTTAACACTTGGATTCTTATTTGACGATGTTGGTAAAATTTCTCAAATAACATACACAAACATATAATGTTTTATAAAAGAGGTTATTGATTCATTAATTTCCAAAAATCATATCTTAACGGATTTATCAAAAAATGGGGAAAATTAATCATGTTAGCAGCGAAGTGTACAAAAATCAAAACTTAGTTCATGTACAAATGGATTTTATTATAGAGTCAAAGGCTTAAGGAAATTAGAAATCAATATTGGAATTAATGACACAATTTGTGGATTGAGTTCAAGAAATATTAAAATTTAGTTTTTCTACAAAATAGCCAAAGAAAACTTTTTAATCCAAACAAGAGCTAATTATAAAAAATAGGGTTTGAGCCTTAGAAATGCACAAAATAATTTAATGAATTGGTCAAAATGGGAAAATTTCATTAGTCACATAACAATAACAAAATGTTCAGGAAATTTGTATTTATCAAATCTAAAGGCTAAATTTGATTTATGATAAAATAGTCAAAAGAATCTTTTCCTAATTAAAACTGGGTTAATTTGGTCGAATAAGTCGACTTCCGAGCTTAAAAATCACAAACTAATTCACTTGGACTAATCTGCATGAAAATAGGGAGTTTGGGGACTCGATGCAAATTTTCAAAAGTGAGGTTGAGGCTTCATGCGGCCGCATGGACGCTGTGTCTATAAACTATCCAGAATCAAAATGTGCGAGGCCGGTGCACTGCTGGGACAAGGCTCCTGCCTTGCTTATTTTGATTCGAAAGGAGTATAGCAGGGCGAGCGCACTCCTTGGAAGGGCTCCTGCACCCAGGGCTGCCTCTTTTCCTTTCGATTTCTTTCTTCGTTCTTGGTTCGTTTTCATGCCTCTTTTGTAGTCCTTTATGTTTCAAAACATATCCTAAAGTAAATAAACCTCGTATAACATACTCCAAGGCCGTTTTCATGCTCAAAACCAAGTTAAAAGCTACCATTTTCTTTCCTATTTTTCATGGCTTGGCAACTTATTCTCATGCCTTAAGCACTTCCTTCTCCCATTTTTTTTCTTGCCTTTGATAGACGTTCCATTACCTAGCAACTTATTTTCCTACTTCAAGTACTCTCTTCTACTAATTGGCAAGGTTATTTCTTGCTCAAGCTCTAAATTTATACTTTCAATTTAATGCACCAAAGCTTAGAAAATTCCATGTCAAACACTGAGAGATTTCAACTGTATCTCTCATAGACATTTAACTAATGAACTTTGCTTTAAGAAACAAAGATACCTAGATTACTTAGTAAATGGTTACTTACTTGCAAGCCGACCAGAGAACGCCCCGCGCTAAGTAAGATATGCATGTAATAGCCCTTAGAACGTTGCTCTGAAACCACTCTTGTCATGCCCTCATTATTTATTATGTATTATTAAGCCATATCTTTAATCCATGATGGCGGAAGCTCTTATTAATTCATAAAATAGGTGAAGTGCAAGCAAGGGACGAGACGTGCTATTTCAATGAGTTTCTTAAGTTTTCATGATACTAATTGTAATGTTTCTTTTAACTTCTTTCCTTTACCTAGGGTTATGTTAGAAGATGGCTTACGAACTTCTTTCTAGAAAAATTTAGTCATACTACTCAAAAATGTTTTAATGAATCTAAATTAAACACCCAAGAAAGTATACACAATCAATTATATAAGAACCATTTTATTGATTACCATCCGTACAAAAGATTGGGAGGCCTCTACATGGAAAATGAGGCTCCCAAGCTAAGCAAAGTTGTTCTTCTATCATTACATCCGATGTTTCCTTCTTATTTATCTCTACATATATCCATACATATACTCATTCCACTACTTTCCCTAGACTATTACATTAAGTAAGGAACATGGGTTTATCCTTCCAAAATTTAGCATAATATAAGTGGGTGAGGGCATATGTACAATATATGTTAAATTCATAAGATATTCCTAAGTACATTAGGAGCACCGGTGTATCATTGTAGTAAGCCCAAATATCGGTATCTATCACATACATAATCTTACTTGCGTCCCGGGAAGGCCTCCACTCTTCGGCTTGCCTTTCATTGGTCTTTTGATTTATCATCTACAATAAAAGTAGATAGACACTAAGTGAGTACAAGGTACCCCGTGAGTAATCAATGAAAGAAGCATCTTATTTTATTTTAATATATATAAAATAAGATAAGATTTGAAGATTATAAGAGTGATAGTAGTGATTTAAACCAGAACAAACCTCCTTAGTCGAGATATATTCATATTTAATATATTTAGTAATAACGATTATCTTCAATTAATTAAAAATCATCAAATAAGGGTATATCCAAAAAAACTATTTATAAACCTTAATTTTTCCGGTAAATGGTAAGGAAGGAGTATCACGTGATAGTTTATAAATTAAGTTGGTTTATAAACTAAGAGCCCGTTTGGCTATATTTATAAAGTCAATTTATAAAGGGAATTGATAAAAAGTGAAAATGAGTGGTGGAGATTTAATTAAAGTTTAAAATATGTGGTGATTGTTGAGTAGTTGTCAAATCAATGGTAGGTGAATTTATAAATGAAAAAAATAAACTATGCCAAACAAGTTCTAATAAACTAATAATAATTGCCAAATAGGTGGTAGTTTTCAACTTGGTTTTGCACATTAATACATATTAATTAACTATTTAAAAAAATAAAAATGGAAAGCACGATTTGTATAGTTGTGAGAAAGCACGATTTGTACTCTCGAGATGGAGTATTAGAGAGTATTACATAATAATAGTTTTTAAATTATGTTTGTTTATAAACTAAAAATAATTGCCAAATAACAGCAGAAGAAGCTTTTCTCCTTAGAGATAGATATCCAAATATACATAAAAATGAGATTCAAGAGATTGTTCTCGTGCATCATATCAATTATGGCAACATTAATCTACTGATATAGTTAAGTTCTAGTCGATCTCCATTAAGAAGAAGAAATCAGAGGACAAAAGAAAAGTGGCGGGTGTTAAAGAAATTTGTTGGTCTAAAGAATTTCCAAAGTGGGTTGAAGATTTCCATCACGTGTGCTCTTGAATTATCTTCTTGGTCCAGGTTCTTGGTAGTTTTTTTGGTGGTTTCTTGTTTTTGTTGTTGTGTTTTGTTGGCTATGTTGTTCGTCTGTGTTGCTGTTTTGCTCCTCGTTGTTGTCTGTATTTGCTGTCTATTTTCATTCTCTGGGATGTTTGACTCTTTTGTTGCTCATTTCAATAAAAATTAACCCAACTCTGTGTATTAAAAAAAAAAAAAAAAAAACCCTAGAGTACTTACGGTTTGAACTAACAACTTTGACAAGCCATGTCAAATTTGGTAACTTATTAGCTACTTGATAAAGTTTTGGTTGTTTGAACTGGGCTCATGCCTCCTTCATGAGTTGAGTCAAGCCTCTTAGCCTTTAGTTATGGGTGATTGAACTAATATGATCAAACTATGAGACACAATTTAAAATGATTTTTGTTGAAACTTATGGTTTTTTTTCACTTGACTTTCTCTTGAGGAGATTTGAGATCCCTAGACAAGTACATATAAAGTGATCAAACTTTAACGCGATCGAAGTTCCGCAAAATTAAAGACAAAGGCTCAAGTATGCAAGAAAATCAAATTAGGATGTTTGAATTGAATCAAACTGAAGTTGGGTAACCAGGATGCAACTTTGCTAAAATTCGGTGACTTGTAGTGCAGTGTACCAGAAATGTCAGGATCCTTCCACACGCCAATTGGATAGGGAGAATTGCATGTCAGAAAGATAAGCCACTGACCGACGAATTTTACTGGAAAAATGGCGACAATCTCCATTCCTTTCTCGCAAAACGCCTTCTCCGGACGACAAGTTCTGGCAAAATGCTATCGTCCCACTCTTCAGGAGATTCACTTGCCCTTCAAGATCAGGTGTTCCTGTAAGAAAGAATTCGATTACTTTCTTGATTTTCTTGAACAAGTTTTCAGGCACCAACAATTATTGTAACTGCTGTATAATACTGTATATTTGATGTGTTTTCGCGGGTTCAGCTTCATGGGCTGGTTTCAACTCCGTAGAAAATTTTGCTCAATTCAAGGAGCTCAGGAATGTAACTTTTGGTGTTCTTGCTGCTTGGGCTCTGACTGCTGCCTCACCTGTCATTGCAGCTAATCAGGTAAAAGAAAGAGAACCATTTTTATTTCCTTCAACATATTTCATTTCTGTTTCTGATTTACTCTGGATAGAAATATGATTCTGAATAAAATTCAGTGCTTGAATTGAATTTCATGTCAGCCACCCATGGTATATAATTGAAGCCATTGGGGATATAACCATTTGCCATAATTTTGGGGTAAAAAAAACACTTTTAGTCACTAAAATTTCATGTCATTTCGCTTTGATCACCAAGCTTTTGTTTCCCCAACTTTATTTTCTGATTTTGTCAAGGGACAAATCTCATCTGATTGAAGGCTGGGAGTTTTTGTTGGGCCCTGTGTCAGGTTTAGGCTGGTTGTTTATTTATATTTGTGTTGATGGTGTCTGGGCTTATGGCTAGATGGATCTGTTAGGTCTACTAGGCCGGCCCTGGTCTTGTCCCAATCTCGCGTTGTAATGCTTTTCTATCAATAAACTTTATTTTAACAATACATACATACATATATGTATAAACTAACATATAGAAGCCCTTGGATTACTCGTCTTAACAATGTTGACCTTTTAAGACGGAACTCCAAGCCTTTGTATGGTATTAGAGCCCGTTACGCTGAAACGAGTAACTCTAACCAGTTAAGGCTCAAATGAGCACATGGATTCAAGATTTGTCTATTCCAACAAGCCATCATCTTGTGGGGGCATGTTAAAGGACAAATCCCACATTGACTAAATACAAAAATATAAACCAACATGTATAAGCGCTTGGTCTACCATTCTTAACAAATGGAACTTCAACTCTTAGTAGATTTAACTTATTAATCTTAATTTAGGCTCCGTCATCTCTGTTAATCGAGTTAATAAAGTTGCCCGAATGATGACATAACATTTAATAAAGTTGCTCTGTCATCTCTATTGGTTCAAATATTCAAATGTTGATTTTTTCTCCGCCTTGGAAGAATCTTCTCTACAACGCTGTTCAGGATGAGGGTTTAATGTTGTCCTGTTTAACAACTGCTGCTTTTAGGTAATGTGATTTAAATGGTATGAAAAGGGCCCTGGTCTAAGTCTCATTCCACCAGTTGGTCTAATCCTCATTCCACCAGTTTTAAATTTTCCAAATGGTATTCTTTTATGCCAAAAAAAAATGAAGAAGACTGCTTGCATGAGAGATTGTGTGGTGAAGACAATATATAATGATATACATGTGGCTTTACTGTTAATGTTTTAGATAATATAGTTCATCATGTGTCCAAAGTGTGCTTTGCCGCAAAGGGTGGGTAAAAGCAAAAGAACTGACCAGGTTTGATGTTGACCAAGCAAAAGAACTCACCAAGTGACTAGCATGGAAGTACTTTGACATCTAAACTGAAACAACAGTGTTGGGTGAATAAAAAGTTACATTAATATTTTTAAGTACTGATAATTGTTTTTATTCAAGGAAGAATTTGACCAAATTACTTGAAATGTTCTGGGGATTGATTTTCAGAGGCTGCCACCTTTGTCTACGGAGCCAAATAGGTGTGAGCGTGCATTTGTGGGCAATACCATAGGTCAAGCAAATGGTGTCTATGATAAACCCCTTGATCTTCGTTTCTGCGATTACACAAATGAGAAATCCAACCTTAAGGGGAAGTCTCTTGCTGCAGCCCTCATGTCGGAAGCCAAGTTCGATGGTGCAGACATGACGGAGGTCGTGATGTCAAAGGCGTACGCCGTTGGAGCTAGTTTTAAGGGTAAAATAGTTTATATGTCCACATCTTTCAGATATTTTTAGCTATGGATAAATGACCCCCATCTCATAAGCAATCTTGCACATTGCAGAAATCCAAGTAATTTTAGAAATTAGGCCATGCTTAATCCTATTTAGAGCATACTAACAACACAAAAATTGCAACTTATTTGCAGATTCATCAAAAGACTGCTAAAATACTAATTTGATTATCGTACTTATCATAGTGTCTTACTGTCTTTTAAATCTTTGGCCATTTTATTCTTATTGGAAAATTAAGTTGTCTAGAAGTTTAACGGCCTGCTGTTACTAGAGGCATACATTTCTGTTCTGTGGCTGTTTCGTAGACTACATTTATTGTAAATTGCTGCTATTAATTAAAATAATATAATTGGTTATTAATGGAGAACTAGCAGGGGGCAAATGTGATATCCAAAATAGTATTGGTTCCTAACATTTTTGAACTAGAAAACTTGCTAAAAGATAAGATTGACAGGTGAGGTTATTGAATGTTTGTTTATTTCTAATGTTCATTCCACGTGCTGAGCTGATGAAATGCCGCTTATTCCAGAATATAGCAATTTCTTCGTAGGAAATATCCTCATTAAATTCTCCATGGAAAAGGGGTAACTGGAGACTTATTGCATTAGATCTGTATCAATGAATTTCGGCTGTTTTGACTCATTGATTAGTCTCTTCATGCTTCAGAGTTGCACATCTTTAAAATCTTATACCTCATGTTTCTGCTTGTTTGTTCCACGAATGCTGTCCAATGTTGATGATACCCATTATGTGTGTGTGTGTGTGTGTGTGTCAAAGACAATGAATCGTAAAGATGTTGATGAACTGTGTGCAGCTTACTGTTAATAGCAACAGTTCACCTTAGCATTCTGCTGCATATAATTAGAATGCCAGTTTTTAGGCGTGAGAAAAGCCTTGTTGCATATAATTGTTTGCTTAGTTTGAAGAGTTTTTCATGATGACTCGCAGGTGCTAACTTCTCCAATGCTGTCTTGGATCGAGTTAACTTCGCGAAGGCGAATCTCCAGGGAGCTGTATTTAAAAACACAGTGCTATCTGGATCCACGTTTGAGGAAGCTCAACTTCAAGATGCAGATTTTGAGGACACCATTTTAGGCTACATTGATCTTCAGAAAATTTGTACAAACAAGACTATCAGTGATGAGGGAAGGGTTAACCTGGGTTGCCGATAGCTTATTGGCAACTTATTGGTATTTCTTTCTTTTTGACATTTAGAATATCGTAATATATAGAGTCAGTTTGTGCTTGTCGAAGATGGTTGCGCTCTTTCCATTTTGTCTAACCTTGAAAGTACATTCTGATCTCTACCTCCATAATGGAATGTATTGACTTTCGTATATTCCATTTTCAATAGTCACTTGGAATCCAAATAATTTCCTGTAATATATATATATAGATATATGTTTCATTCTTTGTCTATCCCCTTGCTAATCTATCGGTATTGTATGTCTTTTCGTACATATGCTCAAAGATATTAAGAACTTGACATTGATACGGTGCCCAACATGAAGTTGACGTTGATACTGTGTTATAAACAATGAGACCAAGGAGAAGAGAAAGAGGTGAGAAAGAACAAACCCTAAAATCAATTGAATGATAATAAAGTGATGCGTCTTTATATATACAAGGGCCAATCTACACTAAAAAAATAATTGAAATGCTAAACATAAAATAAAATAAACTACTCTAACTCTACCATCCCCTGCAAACTCACGATGCTACAGCAAGAAGCAACGAGAGTTTGTCACGTAGGAAACGAAAAAGAAGAACCACATGAGACTTAATGAAAAAGTCTACAAACTGCAAGGAAGAAGAGACAAAAGGTGAAGCAATAGTACCCTGTTGAAGATGATGGCGAACAAGGTGATAATCAATCTCAATGTGTTTGGTGCGCTCATGGAATACGGAATTATGAGATATCTGAATGGCACTCTTATTATCACAATACATAGGAGTAGGAGAAGAGAATGAGACACACATATCGGCAAGTAACCACCGTAACCACACAATTTCAGAAGTAGTGGATGCCATAGAACGGTACTCCACCTCTGTAGAAGAGCGAGACATAACAGACTGCTTTTTACTTCTCCAAGATAAGAGGATTGCCCAAAAACACATAAAACCCTATAACATACTTGCAATCTGTAGGATCACTAGCCCAATCAGCATCAGTGTATGCACGAAGCTCTAAAGAAGAAGAGGAAAGAAGTAAAAGACTCTGAAAGCAAGTATCACGAAGATAACGAAAATACGAACCACAGCAGCCCAATGAATAGTGGTAGGAGCAGACACAAATTGACGAACAATATGTACTGCATAAGCAATATCAGGCCGTGTAATTGCAAGGCAAACAAGTGAACCAACAAGAATACGATATAAAGTAGGATCAGCTAGAGGAACACCGTCAAAAGAAGAGTAACGAACATGAGTGTCAGTAGTCCTAGTATCAGTAACACGTGCACATTCAATGAGATCTGCAGTATATTTAGACTGAGATAACATATACCCACGAGGAGATGAGGCAACCTCAAAACCCAAGAAGTAAGATAAAAAACCCAAATCCTTCATTTCAAACCAACAAGTCAATTCACACTTCAAAGCAGCAATTCCAACAATATCATCACCAATAATGATCATATCATTAACATATAATAAAAGAAAGATGCGACCAACAGAAGTACAACGAAAGAACATGGCATAATTATGATGGCTAGATACAAACTCAAGAGAACTAACAACAGTAGAAAAGTGTTCAAACCAAGCACAAAGAGCCTACTTGAGGCCATAAAGTGCCTCATTGAGTTTACACACATACCTGGAAGGACACGTCACTCTATAAGGAGGAGTCATATAAACTTCTTCCTGAAGGGTCCCATTCAACAAGGCATTTTTAATATCCGTTTGAGAAAGACTCCACTTACGAACAGATGCAACCGCAATAAGTGTACAAACAATGGACATTTTTGCAACAGGGGCAAAGGTCTCCTCATAATCTAAACCATATTGCTGAGTAAACCCTTTAGCTACGAGTCTAGCCATACACTGCTCAACTGAACCATCACATTTAGTCTTAATCTTATAAACCCAAAGTGATCCAATAGAATGCTTACTGGGAGGTAAGGGCACCAAATCCCAAGTGTCTGTCTTTAGTAAAGTAAAAAGTTCATCATTCTTAGCATGTTGCCAAAGTGGGTCTAGAATAGCATCTTTATAAGAAGTAGGTTCAGTGAGTTTATGAATAGATGACAAGAAACAGCAAAAGGACTTTGAATAACAGAAGTAATCGAAATCAGGGACTTGAGTTGACTTACATATGCGTTGAGGATATCGAGGTGGTGGAGGAGGAGGTGTTGGTAGTGCGATATGGGACCCTCAGTCTCAGGTGCTGTTTGAGAAGCCACAAGAAGAGAGATATCACGATATAGCGTGTGTCTACTTGTAGTAGATGGAGAGTCAACAGTAACAGGAATAGGGGAAGAAAGAATATCATAGGGAAATGGGTCAATATGAATGAGATCCGATTTAGTACTTGCGAAGAATTTTCAGTAATAGAGAAAAAAAGAAATGTGTTCAACGAATACCACATGACGAAAGACATAGAATTTTTTACTAATGGGATCAAAATAACGATACCTTTTCTACCCTCACCATATCCCAAGAAAACACAAATAGCAGAACGTGATGTAGATTTACTACGTACAACTGTTGGAAAAAGAACAAAGCAAGTACACCCAAAAACCTTTAAACTAGAGTAATCATGAATAGACCCAAACAAAGATTCAAATGGGGACAAACCAGAAGTATAGAAAGATGGTATCCTATTTATCAAATACACAGCTATAAGGATTGCCTTACCTCAGAATTCATTAGGGATTTCGGTAGATAGAAGAAGAGAACGTGCCGCTTCAACTATATGTCTATGTTTGCGTTCAACAACACCACTTTGTTGTAGCGTGTCTGTATAAGAAAATTGGTAAATAGTACCATCTGAAGCAAGCAATTCAGAAAATCAGTAGATGCTCTTCCGATCTCATATCACATCTGAAGCACTTAATCGCAGCATTATATTGGGTTTTGATAAAAGCTCTAAACAAACTATAAATGAAAAGAAAATCAGAACCTTTCTTCATAAGGTAAACCTAATAGTAACGACTGTAATCATCAATAAAAGAGACATAATATCAAGACCTCTCTTTAGTAAAAACGGAAGCAAGACCCTACACATCTGAATGAATAAGATCAAATAGTGCAATAGAACGAGACAAACTACGAGTGAACGGTAAAGCAGAAAATTTAGCAAGTTTGCAACTATTACAATCAGATATGTCATGAGTTTTCATATTTCCCAAATGACCTTTGGAAACTAAAAAATTCAAACGACTAGCAGATGCATTCCCAAGGCGAGAATATCACAAATAAAAACTAGATGAGAAGAATTCAACTGAAAGGAGGATGAATCAACACTAGAAGCAGCAACACGCACTGGTCTCAGATTATCCAAGATATATAACCCTCCTTTTTGTCTATGGCCTATTCCAATCAGCTACTGAAACTGCAGATCATATACATGATAGGCAGTAGAAGAAAATTGGACTAGATATCCAGAATCACACAATTGTCCAATAGAAACAAGATTTAAAGCAAGATTAAGAACACATAAAACATCTGAAAGAGACAAATTTAAAGTATGTACAGAACCAATACCTACTAAAGGCAACAGAGTGCCATCAGTAGTCATAACAGAAGTAGCGGGTTGAGAAGGGGATAAAGAAGTAAACAAAGTGGAATTAGATGACATATGTCTAGAGGCACCTAAGTCAAAGGTCCAAGTAGAAAGGCGACCTGGTGTAGTATGAGGTGACAAAACTGTGTAAGTAGATGCAGACATAGTATGTAGCTGAGAGGCTAAAAAATTCTAAAACTATTCACTAAAATCAGCAAACTTGGGATCAGGTGAAGGGGGTGGACCAAGTATAGAAGTGCAAACAGATGGAACAACTATAATAACAAATGGAGACCAAAACTGTATAGGAAGCCAAATTCCGACCACATAATTGAACAAATGAAGACCACCACAATATAGAAAATTGAATTCCGAGCACTCTGCAAAAATTTAGGTCACCAGAAACTCCAGCACATGACTGTACGTGCCTAGTAAGCTGTGCTCCGTCACACAAGCGTCTCACGTGCCACCACTGCCGGCGCGTGCACTCGCACTCACTGTACTGCTCTGTTGCCAAGAATTTTTGGAGTTTGATTATACAATTTTTCTGGCCAAAAAGTCACCGAAACCCTTTCAAATAATGTGGAACAGATTCGCCTATTGCGGAAGATGGAAAAATTCCTTCTTCGTTTTTTTTTTTTTAAGCTCTAATACCATGTCAATAATCTAGCACTTCAATAATATAACACATCAAGGTTTTCATAGTTGTGCAAAATCACAATGAGACTAAGGAAAAGAGAAAGAGGTGAGGAAGAACAAACCCTGGAATCAATTGAATGATAATAAAGTGATACATATGTCTTCTTATGTACAAGGGCCAATCTACACAAACGAAATAATTGAAATACTAAACTAAACATAAAATAAAACAAACTACTCTAACACTTCGTACATTAATAAACAATGTGAACAGAATATAATACTACAAGCAGAATAAGTAGTGGGAATAACTACCAATCTTTTTAAGGAGATAAATCATGTTCCGTTTTTTGAGGCCGATCTCTCACGCAGCTCCATTTGTGTCATGTGAGAGAGCAGACTCTATTTTTGGAGCTTGATCTATCTTCTTAAAAAATTTCGGATTACCACTTCATCAACTACCCTTCATTATTTTTGTTCCAAAAAGAATAGTACAAAAGGTTATAAAAATATAGAAATCTTTTAAATGTGAAAAGAAGTACTAAGAAATAAATGAAGTGACAGTTGGTTTGGTCTTAGAATCTGAATGGCGGGTCAGTCCACAACCACAACTAAAATTCCATTCCCTCAACTGACTTTCCACTCACCACTGCATGTTCTTTTTACAATTTTCTTAATACAAATATTTTAAAACTTAACTAATTAAGACAAATAAAATCCAAAACTGGACAAATTTCCATGATGTAGTATACCAGAACTTTTTAAGCCAAAGAAATTTGTTATGCTGCTTCAACGATACCTGCTAGCCTCATTAAGCATTCTGAACTGATGGCTGAAACCAATTAATGATAGCAAACATTTTCTGGTTGGTGGTGGTGGGTAGAGTGACAGTTGGCCACGCACAGTCTTTCTTTCCTCTCCGTTCTCTATTTATACTGTGTGCGCCTGTGATATTCACATATTATATACCAAGGAAGGGAAGGGAAGGGCAGGGAAGGGAAAGGCAAGCTATTCCAAGTAATGTTTCTTGCTCAAATGAGTATTCCAACAGCTTGCACCAAGCATTGATGCATTTTCTGGGCAGAAGTGATTTAGAGAAGGCGAATAGCCAGTGTTTGATAAAAGAGCTAGCACCAGCCAATGTTCTGGTGCTTTCTTATGAGATGCTCATTTGGGCAAGCAATGTTACACTGGTAGCGGTAGCGTTGGCTGTGTTTTCACCAGACGTTATTAAATTTCTTGAATTCAAGACAGACCCCGACTGGTAACTGCAGGTAACAGCTGAATCTATCCCAACTTTGTATTTGACTTGATCGTCCGAGGTGCCTCGGATAACTTCTCGGTTTTTACGTCCAGAGTTATGTGACTTCAACTATTATTCTTCCTTTTTAATTAATTAATGTTATTATTATGGGTTAAGACTAGAGCTAGCCCTTAAACATTCGAAAGTAAAATTATAATTAACAATTGCAAGTAAAAAGAGGCAGACGTCTTTGTTGGTTTGTATTAAGGGGGGGGGGGAATATCATAACCCAAAAAACCCATCCCTCCCCCCTTTAAATTCTAAATTATTTTTACTTTTATCAGGTCCAACAACTTCATTTTAAAGGTAATTGAATTTTAAACTATTGTGGGTTCATGTTTGCATACTTAGAAGGTTTTAATCACGGAGGAGTGGTTTTAGTTTTATTTTTTAGATTGGATGTGTGAGTGGTTTTAATTTAATTATGACAAGGATAGGAGTCTCTAGTCCATACCTGTCCCATTGTCGTTGTCATTGCCTGTCCAGTGGTGCTTTATATGCGTGAGTTGTCTGCTTGAGTTTGAGTCATATCCTCCTCACCCTCCTCTCCATTTATAGAAGGAAAAAAAATTTTTAAAACTCACCTTCTTCTAGTCTAATCTCTACAAATCATGTTCTTTCAATTTCAATTTTAAGGACGGCATAGAATCCGTCTACCAGTTTAAAAATATTGAAAAGGGAACTTAAAAAAGGTTTGGCAGTTGGGCTGAAATTGTATGGCGAAGCAAGCCCAATTACCATACGCCGGTTGCTATTATTACATGAGCTGAACCGAACACCACTGCATTGCAGCGATAATACTTGTACAGTAGTACTCAAGCTGGGGAAAACAAATGGGAATGGCCGCTGCCTCTCTCTCAATCTCCACCACTTTCAGGTCATTCTCTCTTCATATACACACGCGTAAATGATTCTATGTGAGTTTTATTACTCATACAAGCATTTTTTACTCTTTATCTCGTTTAATCGTATTGAACTCAACCTTTTGTTTTGTTGCTTAATTCTTGTTTCTTCTGGGCCACTGGCTTCAAATTGCTAGCAACTGTAAAAGAAGACTTTGTTTGCAATTGTGATAATTCTCGAAAGGTTTTACTGCTTCGTATAATTTGTTAATTGTTACTGCAAAATTGTTTCTTCTCACGCTAGGTATATATGATTTATTGCTATTGTTGTAACTTTTTCAGGATCAATCTAGCTTATCTTAACAATCAATCGTACCACCTCCAGTTACAGAAAGTATTTGTGCCTAGCTGTGCTCGCACGAGTATTCAATTGCAAAAATGCAATTTGAAGCTAAATAAGGTGCCCAGTGGACTATTTTTTACTGGTCATACTGTGAAAACCTGTGGCAACGCTAGCTCATTGGAACTGGGTGGCAAAAACCAGGAATCTGTGTTGAGGTCTCTGATTGTTTTTGTTTAATATTATGCGTCAGTCATGTTCTTTCTTGTGAATCTAGTTTTTACTCTTTCTTTTCTCTATACTTTCTTGTAACGTCTAGGAAGTAATTGATTTTGGTAACTAAAGCTCCCTTTTTCATAACTAAAGCTCCCTTTTTCATCTCCCTTTAATTTCATTTTGATTGAAGTCTAAAATTATCTTGTGCAACATCATGGAATGACTACACGCATGTGATGCCTCTAGCAGAGCTATGTCCTCTAACTACTCTGTGTCTATCCTGGCCGGTATAAGCTTCAGTGTCATTGCCCTTTCTCATGATCATGACAAACCAACTTTACTATAAGTGACTATAGTTCATTGCACCACCACCAACAACTATCACCAGTTCCGCACTGTAACTAGTATATAGTCTTTTATTACTGTTATAATTTTTTAAAGAAAAATTGTTTTCATTGAACAAATCAAACACCATATAGTGACTAGAGAACAAATATATTTTGACATATTGATTAAAACGTTTATACAATCCAAGTTGGTTAATTAAGATGAAAACATCGGTCTTAAAAGGTGTTATAATTCTGAATTTGAGATTTCATGCCTTAATTTAGCTAGAATGTGCTCCCTTAACAGGTCTAAAAAGTTGGATGAGATCTCATTGAACCTCCGAGACAGCATGAATGATCTTGAAAGCCAGTTGCAAGATCTGTTCAGTGAAGTCAAAACAATGATCCAATTGGGAAAGGAAAATGATGCAGTTGATATACTTCAGGCAAATTATGAAGCAGTCAAAGAACAGATGGATTTAGGTGCTGGAGGCCTAGAAGAAGCTGCCACTCTTGATGTAATAGCCTTGGGGTACATGGCCCTTGGAAACTTGAGCACAGTTGAACCCATATTAGATATGGTAATTTATTTTGCCACATATCTTGGTACACTATATCTGCGTGTCTTCCAAGTTTTTGTTAACATGTTCTCTTGGATATGGCAAATCGTTTTCTTTCTTTCCCCCCTAAATGAAATTTTGGTTTTCTCTACTTTCTTCTTTTCTGTTCATGCTGCTTAGTTTTAAGCAATCATGCCATCTTTCTTGATTATAAGGTGTTCATCAGTAAATTGGTTTGACATAAATCTTCTTTTTATGTGGCTCTACTTTATGTGATTCCAGTTGAACAAGATTGTAAATCACTTGAAGGATCAGGAGCCTCTTTTGGATTCCATTCTCATGCATATGGGAAGTATGTATGCCAAGTTGGAAAAAATAGAGCTGTCCATTCTTTTCTACAGGAGATCTCTGGAAATTATGGAAAAAATATATGGTTGGTGGAATTTTGACATTCTGTATCATGTTTTTCTACTCAGTGATGGTAGATTCTTCTTTTCAGCAGTGTGTGCGCACATCTCCCCACCCCCAATCTCTCTTTCCTTTTTCCTGGTTTTCCAGTCACAGGCTTTTGGTGCTTTTAAATTGGATGTGTAGGACATCTCTTCCATTTCTACTTTCGGCTTTGGATGGAAAATATTTCTGCTTTTCGGCTAGGTGCTGATAATTCCCGTATTCGAATTTATTATTCTTGTCCTCTAGGATATAACAGTTCAAGTCTTACCGTGCCACTGATGGGTTTGGCAAAAGGGCTGGGTTCTACTGGAAGAGCTAGTGAGGCAAAAGAAACATACCAGCGTGTAATCACACTACTAGAATCTAGTGGGGGCAAAGTTTCTGAGGAATTGACAGTGCCATTACTGGCGCTGGGTAATCTTTTAATAAGAGAAGGAAGAGCTTCGGATGCTGAGGTCCATTTCAATAGGTTACAACATTTTGTACTTTATTAACATTTCTAATTACATAATCTTTTCTTTTTGATAATTAACCTTTTCTATTCTCCCCTTTTATTCAGAATCTTAGACATTTATGTGAAGATATATGGAGAAAAGGATGGAAGAGTTGGAATGGCTATGTGCTCCCTGGCCCATATGAAATGTGCAGAAGGTAGATATTGATGTTACTCTCTTTATAGGTATAAATAATCTAAGTCTGTCACCCTCAACCAAATATTTCTCAGCATAAAATTTTCATTTGAGAATTATAAATTAGTTGCTTATGCTTCTTTGACTGGCATGGAATAAGATCATCTGACTTGTAAATAGTCAATCTGCTTCCAGTTTTTTTAATTCTTCATGGAATACCACTGTAGTGTTCATTTCAGATGAGATTTTCATGTATACATCACGTAAATAGAGCAGTAAATGGCAAGACTAGGTGCTAACATGGAATCATGGCGTAAAGATGCAAGTGGAATCTTAGACAGGAGAAAAAATTTTTTGATAAACAACGCTGCAATTAGTTTCTTCTCCTTGGGTCCTGTACTAGGACTTAATCGGCCAAAGAAAATATTGGCACAAAATATCTCAAGCCTTTCAAAAGGGTTTTATATGCGAAATGCTATTGTCATTCTATGGCCCTCCTCCCTCATCATTGTCTACCTCATTGTACTTAATGTTTATTGGTCCTGTGTGGCCTTCTCTAGGAAATGCGAATGACGCCATTGATCTATACAAAAGGGCGCTGCAAATCCTTGAGGATTCAAGATACGTGGAACCTGATGATGCAGCAATGGAGATGATGAGAATTGACTTGGCTGAGCTACTTCACGCAACAGGAAGGTAAGAAACATGCCTATACTGGTATGGGTAACTAGGCAACAGCGAGAACGAGAAGATCAGATAAATGTTTTGGGTCTTTCACATCATTACAGTTTAATTTTTTTTTTCTTAAAGGTTACTGAAATACCGGGTAATGTTATTGAAGTGCCTGGTATTTCATTATTCCTCAATGATTTATTTATTTCACTTGATTTTCTCGATTGCATGCATTGAGTTCCTTACAGCTGACTTCCCACTGTCGCCTAATTTAGTTATGTTTTTAAAGACCATTCTGTTCTTCTATTTTATGGAATTAACTTATCTTGAGGGCATAAATTATAAGAGAGTATTATGAAATCGTTCAGAGTGCAGCAGACCTGTCATGTCACAAAGTAGAGGCTATCTAGAATACAATTTTGATGGTAGTCTTGTTGAATTGGTGAGTGGTAAATTACTGGTGTCATCCTTTACTGTTTGTGTTGTGCTAAAAACGTTTGTTCTCAGAGGAGAAGAAGGTCGAGCACTATTGAAAGAGTGCTTGTTAATAAATGACAAGTATAAAGGAAAAGAACATCCCAGCTCAGTGCCCCTGCTTGTAAATCTTGCAAATTCATATTCGCACTCCAAGAATTATGTAGAAGCTGAGATCTTGTTGAGGACTAGTTTGCAGATTATGATGAAGACTGTGCCCCCGGATGATCAGTCCTTCACATTTCCCATGTTACATCTTGCCATTACTCTCTACAATCTACATCGTGATGAAGAAGCTGAAAAACTTGCTCTCGATGTTTTACACGTCCGTGAAAAGGCATTTGGAAGAGAATCTCTACCAGCTGGTAATTGACTTGCGCAGTTGCTTGTCCTGTGATAGATTCCCCAAAATACTTTCTATTTGCTTTGATCCTTCTACAAATCTGACAATTGGTCCGGCACATCTTTTACCCAACTCCTTAATGGTGCCATTTACACCTCCCCCCCCCCTCCCAACCCAAAAAAAAAAAGGTCCGCCAAAAAAAAAAAGAGAAAAAAAACCCAAATTTTTTTTCCCTTTCAGACAAGGCTTCTGTGCATTCTTCTTTCATTTATTTATTTATTTATTTATAAATATTGTTTTCACGTTATTTCTTTCTTTTCCCTCCAAACTTGCATCACAGGAGAGGCTCTTGAATGTTTGGTCTCTATCCAGTCCCGATTAGGGAAGGATGACAGTGAGTTGCTCAAAATGCTTGAGAGAGTTTTGAAAATTCAGGAAAAGGCTTTTGGACATGAGAGTGGGGAAGTCATGCAAACACTTAAGAAAGTCGTACATTACATGGAGAAAATGGGTATGCAAAATGAAAAACGTCCACTGCAAAGAAGATTATCCATTCTGAGAAGCAGACAAAAGGAAAAGGTCTACCATTGACAACACTGCCTTCTTGAGTCAGATACTCATTTTTCTCTTGCAATAAGCAAATCCAAGCTGCTTGGCCAAGTGATTTGACAAACAGGGCCAAAAGTTGAATTGCGTAACCTACCGGCTAAATTCATCATTTTTAAGAATCAGGATCAAGGTATTAAGCAACTCAAATCCATGCCAATTTTCTTATTCCATTCATCTCTTTAAAGCAATATAGTGACTGATGACTAGATTCTCTATGTTCTGAGTATGCCAATAGAATTTTCTCTGGTTTCCTTTCAGGTAAAAGTTCTCTAGATAGTCCAACAATTGCTTCTACTGAAAAGGGATGCCTTTCATTAGTTATCTATCTGTCTCCCTAGTAGCCACCTTAAACTTTTATGTGACTGTTGACATAATAAATGCTCATGCACAAGACTCAGTTACATATTCTATCATTTCTTTTATTTATTTGGACTGAGTTTTAATGGATATTAAAGCAATATATGTCCAGATTACTCATTTTTTTTACTTTGTCAAATTAATTTGTGACAGGAATAGCAGATATAAGGTTCCTAACGTCATAAAGTATAACCAGACACAAAATGTAAGATTTTACTTCTCAGGTGTATGCAAATAGCAAGGCATTTGCTTTCAGTGAAGAACTATTTTTCTGAGACCTCTAATCAAATGTACAAGACTTATAGTTTCATGTTAGCAGAGCACCGTGAGCATTGAATGCTACTGCTCGTGCCAATGGAAGCGGCTCAGATATGTTAGCGCCATCTATTTGTGACAAATGGAATTCTCTAACTGATTCACTTGTAGAGATGGGTTGTGTAGTAACCAAGTGGCTCACTTGTGCTTTCGTCTTTAACCAGAACATTTCTTTTCATTTCTTTGCAAGTATTTTGAATTGTTGTATGCAAGTCGAATTGTTTGAAGAAGTTGCATCTTTGAGCAATCTTCTCTTCATTCATGCACTTGTTGTGGAGTACCGTCTACTATTCTAAGACATCTGCCTGCAGCCTGTGTCACTGGAGATGAATCTACGAATACCAGCTTAATTATGTAGATGCTAAGGTGAATGTTTTTAGGATCAGAAAGTAAATTGGCAACTGAAATTGAATCCTTGCTTTTGGTAGAAAGTTGGAAGGCGAATTAGCAGATAATGAAGATCACGGCCATCATTGTTAAATGTTTTTAGGATCGAGTAAAGTTATTGAATTTACATGATATACTCTTTTCAACATGAAGAGGCGGACTGTAGAAGTGACAGGCTCGTGAATCCCTCTTTAGTCATTCTAGTCTTTTTCCAGACCTTGGAGTAAAGAGAACAGGAACTATTATATCGCCTCTATATGTAACCAAAGCTCATTGTCGCTCTTTTCTTTTCTTTTCTTTTCTTTTCTTTTCATAGGCCTTGCGGTTAAAGAGAACAAGAATGACTCAGTGGTTCCTTAATGTATCATATAGTCACATAAAATTCTGATCCTTGCCTAAAAATTGTCTTTGGCAAAGTCAAATTTGATCTAAATGCTACCGTGTCTGATCTTCCTTCACAATCTGAGTGTGTACTTGCGGAGAAGTTTTGAGGGTCAGAGCGTCTCCGACTTGAGAAGTATCAAATGATGGGAGAATTAAGAAAAGAAAAGTTGGAAAAATGGAATATGGAATCTTACCTTAATAGAATGCAGTGACTTTTTATAGTAAATGGATATAAAATAACTAAATAAGACAAGATAGTCTTGTTCGGGTCTTTGAGGCTGAGGTCATGCATATGGTCTTTGTCATTATCTCCAAAGTCACTTATATAAAAATTTGGGACCTGATATCGCAAATTCAAGAAAGAGGAAGTGTATCACTATGCGACCGCATGACCCTTCCATTGTGGCAGCAACGTGTAGCCGAACCCAAGGTTCAGGACTTGTATTTTGGTGGGTGCATAATAATTACAACGAGTGATTGCATAGGTTGGGTGGTGGGGTTTCAGGAGTTCAGTTCCCATGTGGGTGCATGAGTTGTGCTTGCCGGCTAAAGGCAATTTCTTTTTTTTTTTTTTTAATTATTTAATTATTTTTTATTTTTTATAAGAACTGGAGTTAATGGGCCAAGCAATGCAGTCTTAAATGTTTGGGCCGTGAATTTCTGGCCCAATTCACTGGAAATTAATTCTTTTCTTATTTTTTCCCCTTTTTTTTCAGATTTATATTTCCTAAATTATATTTTTATA
>CAVNYN010213100.1:0-11258 GCA_963692815.1 Nyctanthes arbor-tristis
ATTTTCAATTAGTTCATATAAGAATAATATGTTAAAATGGAAACCTTTAGAGAAAACAAGTGTAGCCACTAAAAAGATATGGTGAACTTAGCAATTGTCGACAAGAGATTACATATATTATAATTTTGTTACCAATCTCTCTCTCTCTGCTATGTTATATCTTGATTCTGATCTTGAATTATTTATACTTCAAGTTTAGCATTCATGCCTATTATTTGTGAAATTTCATAGTTTAATTTGACTAATGGACAAGTGTCTGTGAAATTTCCGTTGAAGTTTCCTGCAAGCGTCTATTTTCGTTTGTTTTGTTTTGGGCTGGGTCACTTTTCGGCTTGGATTGGCTGAGATTTACTTGTTGGATCTCATCTGATCCAAACCCTCCCATGACCCAGGGGCGTCTTGGCGTTGGAATGGGCTTCCATTGGACTTATAGTCCAAATTGGTTGGGGATGTCCTTGATGTTTTGGACCCATTGTCCATGGGTCGTGTCATGTAATATTTTCTATTTCAATGAAATCTACTTTATTTAAAAAAAAAAAAAAAAAAAGAGGAAGGAAAGCTGACACACTCAACACTCACTAAGTTAACGAACTGAGAATAAACAAGTATTGCAATGGAAGACTTACCTTTGTTTTTCCTCTCTTGTTAAATTCTCTAAGGTAGTACTGGTACATTTATGTTCTTTTGGATGCTTCTAACTTGTGCTGGTTACAAATTGACATATTTATGCTCCCACTTCATTGGATGATGAACCTGGAGATTAATCCTATCCAGTCGTTAGCATTTGTAGAGTTGATTTTGCAGTAACATGCGTACATGAGGTTTTTAACAAACCTTATTGCGTGCTAGTAGTTTCCAAGAATTTCATTAGATGAAATATTCTAGAGTGCTTCCCTTTCCACTTCCCCCAAACATTTTATAATGCTAGACTAGTGCATTTTCCAAAATATTTCAAGAGGTTCTGACCACAGAACGATGGCCTGCATTGTCCGTCGGTCTTAGCACCTGGTTAACTCTATCGTGCGATCCTTAGTCTTAAGCTACGGCTTTGCAGCTTGCTTGTGTCTGTGTTACACACAAAATGCTGCATTGGGTAGTCCGCATTGAATGCATTTTGAACATTGAATTGTTAATGTTTGGCTCATCTATTAAATCATTTATGGTTGGGGCCACGTGTTTTAGACTTGTATATGAACCTGTATTAATGCAACATACTCTTTAGCTTTTGATGACCATAAAAAGGAGGAAGTTAATCATGTGCAATTAAGATACTGACTTAATTGCTGGATATCAGATTTCTCCCTACCATTACAGTATCTTTTTAATTGTATCTCTGTTATAAATTATAATCACCTATGGTAAATGGTGGTTTCGGACTTTGGTGTGCAGATTGCTCTGCTCTATGGTTTCAGTCATACCCCATATTGAAGGACTATAATGTGTACTGTGCTTGCAGGTCTTGGAGAGAGAACTAGTTGTGAAAAAATTTCAAGAAGTGACTGCTCAATTGGAACGAGCTTTGAGTGGAATTCCCTTTGAAAAACTTGACATATCTGATGAAATTAAGGAACAGGTATAAATAGTTCTTGACCTGTTAACTTGTTCTGCCATACTGGCTTGTCAACAGAGTACCTCACTATTACTATAACTGTTGATTCTGTTTAGTTTCCTGTGCATAAATATAATTTGAGTTCTTGGATGGACTATTAGATGTGCATGCATACCATTTTGGAATTCTTATAAACTTCTACAAATTTCTCTGATATCTTGGTCAATCTATAATGTACTGTGTTTCCAGGTTGAGCTCGTTCTTGCTCAGTTCAGAAGAGCCAAGGGAAGGGTCGACTCTCCTGATGTTGAAGTGTATGAAGATCTCTTCTCACTCTACAGCAAGAATAATGATGCTGCTGTGGATCCTGATGTCTTGAGGAGATTAGTTGACAAGTTACAGCTTGGCGGCATAGCTGACTTAACTCAAGAGTCAATAGCTTTGCATGAGATGGTGGCTGCCACAGGTGGGGATCCAGAGGAAAGCATAGAAAAGATGTCAATGCTACTAAAGAAAATTAAGGATTTTGTGCAGACAGAGAATCCTAATATCGATGCTCCTTTAATGGAAAAGTCGATTCCCACAAGTAGCAGTGGAATAGTATCCACAGAAGAAGTTCAGAAGAACCCTGTCATACCAGATGATTTCCGTTGCCCTATATCATTAGAGCTAATGAAGGATCCTGTCATTGTCTCAACGGGACAGGTATTTGAACGATATCTTTCCCCTTCTAATAAAACCAGTGAACTACTATCTCTGTCCTGTTATTTGACGATCATCCATTCTTTTGTTTGTTCTTGTTCATTTTTCTCTGAATGATGATACATTTAATAATGAATATTTTTTCCTTTAGTTGTTCTCAAGGAATGAACTTAGGTGATACGAAATATAATGCTTTGAACATCTTGCTTACGAAGGATTTAGCATTTTGGAAAGGGATAAAGCTTGCATTTTATTCTACCCTTTATTACATGTTAAAGCTTTATGTTTCTTGTTTCTGTTAGTGATGGAAGAACATAGGAATTCCATGGAGGGTTTGGAGGGTTTTGTTGAAATTTATCCTGATTGCTAGTGGCTAACTGATTAAAATCTTCCATTTGCTGTAGACGTATGAAAGGTTGTGCATTGAGAAATGGTTGAAAGCAGGGCATGACACTTGTCCAAAAACGCAACAAGCCCTAACTAGCACTGCTCTTACACCTAATTATGTTCTTCGTAGTCTCATAGCACAGTGGTGCGAAGCAAATGGAATTGAACCCCCGAAGCGACCAGGCAGTCAACCAAGTAAGACCACGTCTGCCTTCTCCCCTGCTGAGAGGACAAAGATAGAAGCTCTCCTCCATAAGCTCACGTCTGGCAACCCTGAAGACCAGCGTTCTGCAGCAGGTGAAATTCGGCTTCTTGCAAAGCGGAATGCTGACAATCGTGTGGCAATTGCTGAAGCTGGTGCCATTCCTTTGCTTGTCCAACTTTTATCAACACCTGATTCCCGCACCCAGGAACATGCTGTTACTGCACTTCTTAACCTTTCCATATGTGAAGATAACAAGGGAAGTATTGTATCTTCTGGGGCTGTGCCTGGTATAGTTCATGTCCTCAAAAAGGGCAGCATGGAAGCAAGGGAAAATGCAGCAGCCACCCTATTTAGCCTCTCAGTGATAGATCAAAATAAGGTTACAATTGGTGCCTCAGGAGCGATTCCACCACTCGTGACACTTCTAAGTGAAGGTACACAGAGGGGGAAAAAGGATGCGGCAACTGCACTGTTTAACTTGTGCATATATCAAGGTAACAAGGGAAAAACCATTAGGGCAGGAGTCATCCCTACTCTGATGCGGCTGCTTACTGAACCTCAAAGTGGCATGGTGGATGAAGCACTTGCTATACTGGCGATATTGGCTAGTCACCCAGAAGGGAAAGCAGCTATTGGAGCTGCTGATGCAGTACCGGTGCTGGTTGATGTCATTGGAAATGGCTCTCCAAGGAACAGAGAAAATGCAGCTGCTGTTTTGGTACATCTCTGTTCGGGAGACCAACAATACCTTGTTGAGGCACAGGAACTTGGACTAATGGGTCCGCTACTTGATTTAGCAGCAAGCGGCACAGAAAGGGGCAAGCGCAAGGCTGCCCAATTGCTTGAGCGGATGAACAGATATGTAGAAACACAAAAGCAGGCACAAGCACAAGAGCAAGGTGATACTCGGGCTCAAACTCAAGACCAAATGTCACAGCCACCTTCGTCAACTGATGCTGTCAATACTTAAAAAGTTCTCTCTTCTTTTTCTGTCTTCTTTTGTTGGATTTGCTTATTTTTGAATTTTCTTTTTTTTCCTGAGTATTCAAGGTATTATAGCTTGGTTAGAAGGGGAAGGTGGAAGATCACCACTCCCATCCATTAAGTTATTATTCATATGTTTTATTTCATTGAGAAATATACTCAATGGGATAAGAAAAAGGATTATGTAGAAGAAAGGCCAAGCTATATACAACATGACATGAAGGTCGATTGTACCTTTGTATAATTTATACAAGTGTAAACATTCTCAGATTTAATTTTAATGGAGAAGTTTGTTACTCCCAAATCTTGCCCAATCTATTTGCATTTTAGCAAATTTCTTACTTACTAGTTACTCCTCCTATTAAAAGCTATTGACTTAATTGGATTGAACCTTGGTATGGCTGGAAAGCTCTATAAGCAGGGGGCCATTTAACGTTGTCTAGCTGACCGAACCAAATAATAAAAAAGGAGGAAGTGGTAAAAGGATATCAAACTAAATGAAAGTTTACACAATAATGAAAGGAGCTATATTAGTGTCAACTGTTATACATAGATCAATTCTCCTTTCACACAGAAGTTCAACCCAACAACACCAGTAACCAAACTGCAGACAATAAACTACAGACGCAAAAGAGAGATAATAGCCCATAAACATCTGCCAAATCAAGTAAATGAATTTGCAGATGTTAAGGCTGTTTTATTACATTATCTTTATATCACAGACACACACATTTCATCCAAGACAAGCTTGATGAAGGGCTTTCTGCCATCAACAGTTGCAAGGATCACAAGAGCAGCTGGATCCACACTTGCAGCCATGGCCTCCGTCTTCCTTGGTGCTTTTCTCAGTTCCCTCATGGAAACTGCAGGCGAGAAATTGCGGAAATGAGATTTTTAAACTATGGGCATGACACCGATTTATGATCATAGATTAAAGGGAGTGTTTACTTACGTCTTCACCGGTGCAACCCCTTCAATGATGGTAACTGTGGTGGCACTAGTCTCCACATCAGGGTACATTTTGCCGCAGCTACCAAATATGATAAACCCGTTAGTGAAATAACCATAGAATCATACCGCGTATACCTTGATGAGAATGAAGCTTTTTTAATCAAAAAACCTTGATCATTAGTTAAATGAAAAAGTAGAATGGAATAGAATCATTGTAAAGTCCCAATCTTGCCTAGGATAGTCCCTGAGTTGAAACAAAAAAAAACCGGCCCCCATACACAGTGTAAGTTCAATTTATATTTTATTTCCCATAATAATAAATTAGCAAATATATGGGGACATTTTCAACTTACTTACATACACACAGATTTTTTATATGAAAAACATTTCAAAAAGTCAGCAAAATATTATATTTAGATAAAATATGCAAATGAAAATGAAAGTTAGAGAATCTTTAAAGTTGATAATGAATTCATTAGCGACGCTAAAGGAAATTAATATATTTATTTGCAATTTTTTGTCGATGACTTTAATTGATTTTGAAGAATATTAGATAATTTTTGTAGACTTGTTGACAATTTTGAAAATGTAACAATAAGTTTCTACCTGTAATATTGTGTTGAACAATTAACCTCTCATACAACTGAATCAATTAGAACCAAAGTAGATAAATAAGTTGAAAGAAAGTTGAGATACGTACAAATTCTTAAAAATAAAAATAAAATGACTAAAGGTAGTAAGGATTTGAACATATGCCAAAAACACCACTAGATATATACTATTTGTCAATTATGACAAACATTTTCCAGATTTTTGGGCACCTAAAAATTGTGGCCCTTCAACGACCCTCCTAGAAAACTTTGATATTCGATCTTTGACCTTCACAATTTTTTTTGATCCTTTAGAATTCGAACTCTAAACATCTATTCTGAGAGAGGCTAAAACTGAATCACACTCCTAATCGCTAATTCTAACCTTCTATAGCATATAAGTACATCTATATATACAAATTTAATCACTTGTTAACAAACTTTATTAGAAAATTCCCAGCAACCTTGGTTGATTTCTTGTACACAAAAGCTTAATATCTATAGAGGAATCCTATTAAAGTTGAAACTTTACCTGCAGTTGCTGCCGCAGGAGCAGCTTGAGCCACAATTGCAAGACATATTCTTGAGAAATGAAAAGAGAACAAATGGGAGAGAGTGTTTTTCTACAATGCAATCAAGGCTTGGTGTTTCTTGATAGACTCCTTGACTCCTATTTATAATGCCTTGTGCTTTTGGCGTGTTTGGCACGTTAGTTAGATTATTACTATGCCAAATTATTTTCCTTAATGACCTAAGATGATTGTGATATTTTATGTTAAGATCCACTTTGGGCGGCTATTTGTATTTTTCTTCATTTTTACATTGTATAAATTGCTGAACTCCTCAATTGTGGTAGCAAGCATCTTTAGTTCTTGAAAGTTACACTATTTTAGTGATTCAAAACGTAATGAATAATCGTCATCAGTAGTAATATATAGCATTATTCTTAGAAACTCGATGAGAACTGTCAAAAGTCACTAATTTGTCTTGACATACGATATGCTATTGGTGCATCAAACATGACCTCAAAGTGTCTCACAATCTCTTCACTACACGCTATCCACATCAAGACTCGTCTGAGTTAGCATTAGGTGAGTCGTTGGGCAATTTTTCTACAAAACTGAAGTTAGTTTTGTTAATGTGCCCGCATTTATAGTTAGCATCTGACATGTGCAAAAATAATAGACCTCACAAGTGTACTTTGAATTTAATGAATGAATAAGATGATGTCAACTCTGCACACAGGCACATTAACAGAACCAACTTCGGTTTTGTAGAAAAATTGGTCATTGGGACCAAATTGCTACAAATCAAAAGATGAAGATCTTTGCAAATTACATTAATAGTTTAAAGAAGACAACTGTATACTCTTTTTTTTGGATTAGTCTATTTGTACAAATAAATGTACAGATGCGTTTACAGAAAATGTGTGAAATTATAATTTCACCCATGTTGTGCATTGAAATAAAGAAAAAGTATATTGATAGAATTATAATTTTACATCTATCTTTAAATCTATTTGTACACTCATCTATACGCGCAGCATTACTCTTCTTTTTTCCCTTCGAGTATCTAAAAACAAGAAGGCATGAAACTTGCTGCTACATACATACATTATGCATAGGTAATATAGAAATATGTTAACATTTAATCACTATCAAGAAGCGTTTTCCTATGAATGTAGTATACATTTATTTATTTATCTATATTTAACATTATTGTATCTTCTGTATCTCCAAAAGTTGTTTGAAGTAATCGAAACCATGAAAACGAGAAAGCAGCAATGATCTCTAATAAATAATTTTTATCAAAGAAACTCCTAATATTTTATAGCAAAATTTCTTCTAGGATGGGTTTTTACTGGGAATACATCAAACTAAAGAAAATTAACCACATCAGTCCACATAATATCAGGGACATAATTAAAAGTTAATAGAAGAGGTAGTCGAACTTTAACGAGCCTTAACTAAAGCGCTAATTTTGCTTTTAAAAATTTTTAGAGGATTATTAGAAATTTTTTTCTCTTTTGCTGCACCCCCTAAGTCTGCGCATACACAATGCAAAAAGGGTATCTTACCAACATAACACATTGCCACGACAACCTATCATTATATGGATTAATCAATAATAACAACCTCCGCATATTACCACATTGTAGCATCAAGCATGTATGTCAAGTGTTGATTATATTGAGGAAAAAAAATGATTGTGATATGAAAACATCATCCATTACATCATTATTTAATTTTCAAGATAATAAATTCGCAAAATAGAAGTGACTTAAATAAAAGAATGAAAAATATATTGCTTTATCTAATTATTTACTCCTCACTTCCACTAAATACATCCACCATTTTCCTCGCCTTTTTTTTTAAACAGTAGGAAAGGATAATGCCTCCACTTAAAATGCCTTTAACAATAATAAAAAAGGGCTTTACCTCTTATTTTTAGCTATGTGCAAATTCAAAAATTTAGAATGATAAATGTTTAGTGAAGATTAAAGGGATCCTCCCATTTTTACCAATAATTCAAACCTTCAATTTTTTCCCAAGAAAAAATCATGTATTTTTAATCGTTCTAATTTTTATTTTATGACATGAATATCAATCACATCTCAATTATCATTTCTTATTTAGGTTTAAATTTCAGAGAACTAATTGCCTAAAGTGATTATGACACTGATGGTTGTATTGTTACGTAAGTAAATGGAAAGGATAATATATTAATCATTCATTGTCCATGTATAGCTTGCGTTAAGTGGGTAAATGGAAAAATGATATACAGATGAATATGTATAAATGCGTAAAAGAAAAAGCGGTGGAGAGATCAAATAAATTTTTAAAATTTTTTTCTTATTTTTTAAATTCAAATAAAAGGTAAAATTTTCTTTATATAAAAAGTGAACAATGAAAATTAACAAAAATAGTATACAGGGACCTTTTGCTCATATTTTTGATAAGTTGGAGACCTACATACTTTAAAAAAAATTAGGGATAAAATTACTATTTTTTGCAAAGGTTGGAGACCTTTTGTGAAATTTACCCAAATTTATACTTTATTTGTTCAATAAAGTTCAAGATTCCCGAGAGTTCCGCCTTTCTAGCAAAGGGAAATCTTGTTTGATTCCATTATTTGTCCAAATTTAAGAAAATTATAATAAATAGAGACGTAGAATGTCTATTGGAAACTAAAATTTTTTTAGACGTGTGCTCTTCCGATCTAATTAAGCAGTTATCAAATCAAATATCTAATCAATTGTAGGTAAAATTATAATTTAAATAAATAATAAGAGCATCTCCAATGCATGTAGTTATGATCTTGGGTTATGAGTAGAGAGAGATAGAGAGAAATAGATTTTTTAATTAAAAATGAATAGAAAGGGGTGTAAGAAAAAAAAGAAGGAAATGTGAAAAATAAGAAAGAGAGATAATGATTCAAAAATAATGATAAAATAGTAGTAGAAAAGTCTTGGATGAATGTCTATTTTTAGACCTTGCACGTGATTAAGAGAAAAGTGATTAAAGGAAAAAGAAAATTAAAAAGAACATGGGGCCTACAAATTTTTTTTTTGGCCTTCCGCTCTGTTTTTTGGACCATGCACTAAGACTAAGGTAATGGAGATGCTCTTATTATATGAGAATTGGGTACAACTATATTATTTATAATGCTATATAACACCAGTTCAAGTGATATTAAATTTTAAATTAAATCAAATAGGTTACATGTGTTGCCTTTAGCCTAACTTATCAGTTAATATTATGTTATATGTATTGTCACATAAGTTGGTGCTACTCAGTGTAATTTTATTCTTATTTCCCCATATCTGTGGAAATATTACTTGAATCTTAATGGGGATAGAATATATGGCCCAAAGCGAATATAATCCTTCCATTTTGTGATCAATAATAATTAAACAATGGTGTTAGGTTACATGTTTGCATCAATCACCAGTTACTTGGAAGACTAACCACTCGACGATAAACAAAAAGAGCTAGATTACAAGTTTCTTCAAGCTTAAAGTTGTTCATCCACTATTTAAAAGTGAAATGAAGTTGTCAAGCACATTCGTGGTGCTTGTTTGGTCAAGCCTCAAATTTACTTTTGTACTGAAATCCCATAGACATAACAAGAAACGGGTAAATGAAGCACACAACGTGGTTGTTTTTTACTGACAGTCGGGCTCCGTTTTGATCTAACTCAATAGAAAAACTCGAAATAAGATAACAAAGAAGTATTTCGCCTGTTTTATTCATCACGAATAATGATAATCACCAGCCAATGCAACAAATTACGATCCATTAAATGGTATTTCAGTAAAATGTGATAATCATGAAACTTATAGTGTGAAACCGGTCATTTAATGTTACTAAGAGCATTTCCAAAGTTTTTTTCCTTTCCTTTTCTTTTTTTTCCCCCGGGGGGGGGTTGGGGGAGGGGTAGTTTCATAACCAAATAATGTGCCAAACGAAGGTGGGAAATGTTAATATGAGGGATCAAATTTGACCCCCTTTTGTAGAGAATTCCCTCTCCAATTCTTAGCCTAACAAACAGATGTGGCGCAAAAATGGCTCTTTAAGGAACAAAGAAAATGCAGCTGCTGTTTTGGTACATCTCTGTTCGGGAGACCAACAGTACCTTGTTAAGGCACAGGAACTTGGACTAATGGGTCTTCTACTTGATTTAGATTTTAGCAGCAAGCGGCACAGAAAGGGGCAAGCGCAAAGCTGCCCAATTGCTTGAGCGGATGAACAGATACGTAGAAACACAAAAGTAGGCACAAGCACAAAAGCAAGGTGATACTCAGGCTCAAACTCAAGACCAAATACCCTCGTTAACTGATGCTGTCAATACTTAAAAAAGTTTTCTGTTCTTTTTCTGTCTTCTTTTGTTGGATTTGTTTATTTAATTTTGATTTTTCCTTTTTCCTGAGTATTCAAGGTAACATAGCTTGGTTAGAAGGGGAAGGTGGAAGATTACCATTCTCATCCATTAAGTTATTATTCATATGTTTTATTTCATTGAGAAATATACCCAGTGGGACAAGAAAATGGATTACATAGAAGCAAGGCCAAGCTATATACAACATTACATGAAGGTCGATTGTACCTTTGTATAATTTATACAAGTGTAAACATTCTCAGTTTTAATCTTAGTGGAGAAGTTTGTTACTCCCAAATTTCTTACTTATTAGTTACTCCTCCTTTCAAAAGCTATTGACTTAATTGGATTAAACCTTGGTATGGCCGGAAAGCTCTATAAGCAAGGGCCATTTTACGTTGTCTAGCCGACCGAACCAAATAATAATAAAGGTGGAAATGGTAAAAGGACGTGAAACTAAACCAAAGTTTACACAATAACGAAAGGAGCTATATTAATGTAAAATGTTACACATAGATCAATTCTCCTTTCACACACAAGTTCAACCCAACAACACCGGTAACCAAACTGCAGACAATAAACTACAGACACAAAAGAAAGATAATAGCCCATAAACATCTGACAAATCAAGTAAATGAGATTTGCAAAAGTTAAGGCTGTTTTATTACATTATCTTTATATCACAGACACACATATATTTCATTCCAGACAACTTTGATGAAAGGGCTTTCTGCCATCAACAGTTGCAAGGATCACAAGAGCAGCTGGATCCACACTTGCAGCCATGGCCTCCGTCTTCCTTGGTGCTTTTCTCAGTTCCCTCATGGAAACTGCAGGCGAGAAATTGCGGAAATGAGATTTTTAAACTATGGGCATGACACCGATTTATGATCATAGATTAAAGGGAGTGTTTACTTACGTCTTCACCGGTGCAACCCCTTCAATGATGGTAACTGTGGTGGCACTAGTCTCCACATCAGGGTACATTTTGCCGCAGCTACCAAATATGATA
>CAVNYN010213102.1:0-61701 GCA_963692815.1 Nyctanthes arbor-tristis
TTTAATGGACTTAAACAATAACTGGAAAACTACTCTCAGTCTAGACTCCCAAAATTCATCTGTTAAAGAACACACATCTGAAAGCACCATCAGCTCTTCACGTGCTGCCAAAGCAATGTCCATTGAGCGATGATGTTCTAGACAATAGATTACCTTCTTCTGCAGCAAGTTATTCAATTCTGACACAGCGTTCACATCACCCTCAGAAAAGGCGCATAGTGCTGCCCTGGCTTGGACACGGGCAGCTTTTGGACCCTGATGGATATTGTTCTCAAACAACTCGCGTAAAATGCCAGAGGTAACAAATTGCTTCTTGGAGCTTGGATGTTTTGATAGAACTTGCAATAACTCAAGACTTTGTGATACGAATGTAATAGCACAGCCGTAGCAACTGTTTGGAGATCTTGAGACAACAAATCTGGAGGCAGTAACTGCATTATCAGAATGCTTCTGATGCAGGTAACTCATCAAAACCCTTCTGAGACCTTGAAGAGTCTGAACGCTTTTGCTTACAGAATCAAAAGCCGCTTTACATTTCTCACCATAAAGGACGCCAAGAAGGGCAATTTTACGATTGATCTTGCAGGAAGGACCAGGCAAAGAGACCATCATTTGCTGGACAGAATCCTTCTGCTGAGAGTCCATCTCATTTTCACCGATGCTCGACACAATCTTCAGCAAAGGTTTCTTGAACCCCAAAAGCTGTTGGTATCGCCGATGAGCATTTTCTGATTCAGCTTCTATTGCAGCCAGTCCTCTTTTCATATCTTCATCATTTTCCATGCTATCAAAACTGAAACTTGGTTTGGCCATAAAATTAAACTCAAAACGACCATATTTACTGTACCCACACTCATTGCACAAGAAGGAATCAAGATTTTCATAATTAATATTACGGCATTGCCTGCATTGATAAGCATTCTCATGACAGTTGCTACAAATCCCATGCTTATCGGCGACAGGTCGGCTGCAGCGCGGGCACTGCAATGGTTCAAGTGATAGTGCTTGAAGATTTTCATAGAAAGAATCTAATTCAATCATAAAGTTACATGCTGTTATCGGAATTGGGAAGTCCACTTTCAGCTCTGTCTGATTGAAACCAAGATGGCAAACCTTTGCCCGCTTCCACAGTGACCAATTATTTTTCAACTCCGACAAGTCTGCCACAGGTCTATTGTTATAGTAGAGGTTCAGAACTTTCACTGATTTGGACTTGCGAGCATCATGAACATTCATCGTCACACTCTGAATTGTGTAGCTACCAGTGCATTTCACAATAATACGGTTATCAGTGAACTTTGTTTCTGACTTCAAGCTTTCTAGCTTCATCCTGCTATACGGAACCTCAGGAGAGCTGCAGGCAACGCAAGGCTCACTCTCAAGATAGTAACCATCGAATTCCACCAAACCACTCAAGGTGTTATAAATGCGTGAATTGGGATGATTTGCCAAAAGCTCATTTTGCAAGTGTAGTGTCTCAAATATGCATTTAATCACATCAGGGGTTAAGCATTTGTCAATAATTTCGTTATCCTGTTGTTTTAAATTGTTATCTGGCACTTTCCCAAGTAAGGAGGTGATGAGTTCCATATATTCAACAATATTCTGACCATATAACGGCAAACATTTCACTTTCTGCAGGAGTTCAGTCAGCATAGCTTCCTTGAACCCATGTTTTCCATGATGCCATGCCCCAAGAAGAACGGACTTGGCTTCTCCACGCACGGAACTAGAATTCCATTCCAACAAGAAAGTATCAATAAACTGCCTTAAGCAATCCCCAGACCCATCTGTAAAAACATTTAATGCTGGTTCCATATCCATATAAGACCTCTCCATGACAGAGTCACTTCCATCTTCACCTTTCTTCTTTTTTTTGGCGTCCAGTGATTGCACCCCTATCTTGTTTGAGCTGCCACCAGCATCTCCTCCTTCAATTTTCTGCACAGAATGATGACTTAATTCCTTTCCGGTATAAAAGGCCAAGTTCATAAGTTTCAGAGCCTGAACAACACATTCTTCTCCAAAAGAGAAAACTCCATTCATGAGGAAAGGCAAGAGATCGCCATGCCTCAAGCAATATTTCTGCCAGTTACGAGGTCGAGATGCAGCTACTTCAGCTACAATAGAGAGGCATTTCACTATTTTGACACTCCTCTCATACGAGATAGTGTTTTGAAATCCGCCAGATTTGTTTACGTGTTTGTAGAGCTTCTTAATTTCGGTTGAGAACTGCCAACTGTCTCGCACGCTATAATAATGTGTCTTGCTACCACATAGATGCAGAAACAGCCTCCTAGCATATCTCCTCACAAAAGTCGTATTAGGGTTATTGATATAACTGCAGAGAACATCCTGATATCCATCAAGCTTCAAATCTTTGCCAGCAGAAGTCTTGTATGACTTCTCCTTCTCCCCGCCCTTGTCATGCTTTTCTGGTCGAATTAAACAATAAACCAGTCGGAAAGTATTCTCCAGCAACAGTCTATGATAGTCAGCAAATAAGTCTGTACGATGAGATTTGGCATATGAATCCGAGAAGAACGGTGAGAAATTGCCAGCAGGTAGCTCTCTCCGAACTGTTAATAGTGCCCCACAGCCAGATCCAGGATTCAACGCAGGGGAAGAGTCAGTACCATCAGATGACTTAAAAACATGAACCAACTGCTCCAAAATGTCCATGAGATAGTTAATGAAAGCCTGCTGTCTGAGAGACCCACAAGCTCTCTGTAGATAAGAAGAGAAGTCGCTTTTCTCATGACTATCCACAGAAGATGAAGACATCTGGATGGTAGTCTTCTCCTGTGTATCTGTGGTTCCACTAGATTTTGATGTGGTAACATCACCAGTTGGCTGATTCCAGTTTCGCAGCATGAGAGTGCAGAACATGAAGACAAGGATAGCCACCTCCCCAAAAGATGAACGATTTTGAGAAGAAAAAGGTTTGTTCAAGTTTATTTCATAAAGAAACAATTTTATTAACTTTTCCAAACTGGTGTTCTCAGCTCCTGCATCATCAACAAAAGGACAACCAATGGCAGAGGCCAATCTGTAGAAGAGCTGCATAACTGGAATAGCACGAATGCCACAGGTGCTTTGCATCCATCCTTTCAACTGTTCAAGGAGCTCAGATAGAAGCAATGAATTCACAGCCCTTTTGGATGCATCTATCATAACGGGGTCAACCACTGAAGACGAGAACTCCCCAGACTCACTGGTCTCCAACTCATGTATTGATGGAGTAGAATTCTGCATGCTGATGTCAGCAGCAGGTGGCATCAAACTTGGGTTACTTAATTCCTCAGTGGAAAAGTGAATTTCATTTCCATCACCACCCAGCGTCTCTACTTCAATTGGAATTGCTGTCATAGGATGATCTCTAGAATGTGGTGGAGGAAGCCTATCTGCATCTAAAACTTCATAACATGTCTCGCATAAATCAAAATCAGGGCAAATAGTACAGTGCCACCTACGCCTCTGAATGGGAACAGTTGAGCAGCCGTCACAACAGTATTGGATGGATGAAGTAACAGAGTCTTCTTCAACCATAATCTGATTATTAACACTAGCTACACTTGCACGATCAGCTCGTGTGGGAACAGATGGACTCTCTGTCAAATCATCTGTACCTAACATAGTCTGCTTTGGAAAGGGTACCTGAAGCAATCTTGAAGATATAGCCAAGCTGGGAACAAAAACATAAGACATCAGGCCATGTGTCAAATGCAAAAGAAAAGTTCTCATTCAATCACCATATTTACCTGCTGGCAGTTTGAACAGCCTCATTGGTGGAAAAAAGAAGCTTTTTAAATAATGAAACAGCTGGGGTAACAGTGTGTTTTCCTGCATCATTTCCATTCAGAGCCAGACACTCTGCATAACAATAGATTAGTTCCACAGATGATATGACAATGTTATTCATCGTCTGTGTTCCCGGCTGCTCTACTTCCAAAATTCCCCAAAGTACTTGCATAAGTCCATCAACTACTTCAGAACCTACATCAGTATATCAAAATGAACATCTAAAACAAAAATGTATATGTGCTAACAACCTCAGAGAATGCAAAATCAATCATCCATAATGCATTGAGCTCAAAAATTTGATGCATCATTAACAAGAGGACCGCGTAAGAAATACCCAAACCTCATTTGAAGCTATGCCACTAATAATCACACCCAAGACCTGGACTGACAACTAACACTCAAAACTCCAAATGGTAGTCATGGGATTCATTACCATTATTATCAAGGAAAGCAGCCAAGCTAGACCTACGCTGCAGTGCAGTCTTAGAAACTGCATGCATTTGGGCAGTGAACTCATCAATGATCCACCCTGCAGTAGTCTCCCCCATTCCCAATTTTGAAGAAAGCAAGGCTGTGCTTTTCACCACTCCAGAAAGGCGCATGGTATCCTTAACCTAAACATCAAATTGCAAGTATGATTTAGACAAATTCGCAGGCATGACTGCTACAGATACACAGAAAAGATCACGTGATTGAAAACGCTCAATCAAAAACCAAAATGACAAAGACATATATAAAGTCTTAGGATTACTTGGTAATAAATCTCTCTTTTAGGAAACACGGCCTGCAAGATCCGGCTAGCAGCAGCTTGTAACAGAGGCTCCCTATCACTTTCGAATATTGTTTCCAGTACTTGCTTGCATTTTAGTTTACACAGCTCTGCTTTAACTTCTTTGACTTTTAAGCACCCTTGGGGCTTACACAATAAATAAATACGGGATAAGAGCCTGAGGCCATCAGCCACCACCTGCTCCTGAAGAGACACAGATTGCACTGTGCGACACTTGCTTCCTGATCCCCCATCCCATGAATTACAACCAAGCACACGAGCTTCCATGTCAAGAATTGCATCCATCTTCTCTTTCCAACCAAATTCATCTTTTGCTCGCCCATAAACTTCTAAAGAGTCTATTCTTGGTGGGACAGACCCACTGAAGGTTCGACCAATACTAATTGTGAATTCTTCATCAGCTAGAAGTGACTCAGCCACCGTGAAAGGAATATCATACCAAGATCTCATTCCTTCATCTAATTTTACAACTCTTTGGAAAATAGTAATTTCAGAGGGAATGTGACTAGCCGATGTATTGCCAACATGCACACGACAACCAACCATGACAATATCAGGATTTGAGTTTGAAACTGTTATCTGGAGAAAAAAGGCAAACAAGGAAATTGCTTAAGAGTAGAAACTGAGCAAAGTTTGATTATTTAACAAATCAGCAAACTTGAAGAGGTCAGAAGTACAAATAAACATTTTATTTGAAGTGTTACTTGATATAACTAGCATAGACATAGACTGAGATATATCGTGTGAAGAGTTAATTCACGGAATACTAGGAAGGTTACGGACGAATGCCTCTAAAACACTTCTAACATTTCCTGAACGATAAAACGGGATGATCTATAATATTTAACAGTACAATTTATACAGTGAGAAATTCTAAATCCCTACATGTAAGTTAACTTTATGAGAATAGAGCAGATAAAAAGAGGGAACCCCACACAATGGGCAAAACGAGCATGCAAAAGGTGCTTTGTGATCACACATGCTGCAAAGGAAAGTTTGAAAACTATCAAAAACAGTATCTTCCACAACACAAACAAAAAGCTTGTGGCAGCTAAACTAGATTACTGTTTGAAGTACAATAGATCTCAACTTTGCTCCAATAAATCTAGTTGACCTATGTTCTCTTATATACAAAGCAGCATCCACACTGAAATATCTTAACATGCTATATTGATATACTAACAGTCTACTACCATCCATGTCTTCAAATATATTGGACGTTATATTTTATCGAGTACAATCCACATACATTCTTGTTTATATAATTCTCTTGTACAATCACCTGTTAGGACCCCTGATGGTTGCTAATTGCGGTTGGTTAGCAAGTTGGGGTATTCTAGAATTTCTATAATCAAGTATCAGGCATCAAAACACTAGACCGGTTTTGAAGCTGCCTATTTCTTTGTGGGGAAAAAACGAGGCGAGTCACGTAACGGGTGAGACCTCTTGGAAGCCTGCAACCTAATGTAGAGTTCCCTTTCAATTTCTAATCTATTTCATGGTTTGACCTTCAATCCCAATTGATTTCCCTTTCATATCACATATTCCTAAAAAACAATTTGCTTGTGATTTGTATAAGGAATTGAATAGATTGATAATCGTATGCATACTTTTCTTCTGGAAGTATGCGACATAATTGTTTGCAACAGAATTGAATACACAAAATTAAAGAAGTTTGGCAAGCTTCTTAGAAGGTGTTGCTCTCCCAGTTTCCTCAATAATTTCTCCATAGTACCTATGAGAATCATTCTTTATTAACAGGCGCGTTAGTCCAGCAATTACCTGTATAGCCCTCTATGGTAATAAGTCTAAGTAATCAGCTTGACCTATCCCTACTATGTATTGTATAAGACCATAACAGCAATATAATGAAGCCAGGAACAGTTCCAGGATGAATATAAAACCTACATCATTTACAGAATAGACAATGATGGTTAATAAAATTTCCCTTACCCAGCGTTATCATATTTATAGCAAAGCAAACACAGGCAAAAATTAAAACGCAGAAATAGTTATGTAGGTCTCAAAAGATACAGCAAACAAACAAAATTACCAATCAACAATACCTTGAATCCAGCAGAGGTAGGGGCCTCTAAGAACCCATCTTCCGACGCCAGAGTTTGCTTAGCTCCTTCAGAATCATTATTCCTGATGCCATCCCCACTAAGTTTAACATCTGATGTTATACAGGCAGTTTTCTCAAAAAAGTCGAGTGGGAATTCTGGTTTTGCTCCTCCATAAGCTTTATTTTTAAGAATACCAGAACGCAATTTTTTAACCTTATCTGACATCAAACTTATGCCAGTGTCATTTCCAGCAGGGATATGGGAGTGAATCTGGAGGCTTCCATCATCATGTAAAACAAGACAGTGGACTTTGTCTTTCGACAAAGGCTTGTAAGCAGCCACCCCAACCAATGGCGAGGTTGAACCTACAGCATGCCGTAAATTCTGTGCAAGTACTTCATGTTCCCCAATAGAGATAGCCAGTACACCATTTGCTTTCAAACTAGAATAGCAAACAAATAAGCCACTGCCACCCTGCAGCTCTTTCCAACGATGCAATCCAGCTGGCCGAAGATTTCCATCTGAGTCATTCTCATATACAGCAGACATTTCCATTACGGATGTTGCCTCTGAATTAAGTCGGCAGACCAAAGTTGTCCCATCTTGATATGACAACAGCAGCAACTTGTGAGTTGATGAAAAATACAATGAAGAGCCCTTTGCACGCTTGTTTCCGCCATCCATTTGAATGCTATCCTTCAAAGGTTGGGCTCCAACATTTCCCTTCATTGACAACTCTAACCTGTATAGGCAGCCCAACTCCGAGAGGACTATAAGAAACAGCCTACCCTTGGAACCAACAAAAAGAGTTGCATCAACAATTGTATCATCTGGCAATGTGCAATAGTGCATAGGACTAATATTGTCTTGAGATAGATCATATATTTTAACAAATCTATTGGTGACCACCATTAGCTGAACCTGAGAACCTGGAACCCAGTCCACAGATCTGATATATGCACCTTGTAGAGCAAGTTCAATGGCTAAACGATCAATTACTTCACCTCGATGATTCAGAGTAAGGACTTGGCAATCTTCATAGCCTGCTACAGCAAGATAATTCTCTGCAAGTGAATTAAAAAGAAGGTGTACAATCTCAAAACGAACGACATTCTTAGAAAGAGGCTTCACATTAGCCTTATCAGCCGTCACAGGAGCAATAGTGGCTTGTCCAATCAACTGCCCTACATCAAAGATGGCAACTTTATCCCCTTCTCCAACTGCCAGTCGACCTCGGGTACTGACACTAAGTAATGATTTAACAAGAGATCCACTTGCCAAATGAGATTTTAGTTCCTTTGCATTCGAATAATCTGCTTTTATCTTCAGATCCAGTGAGCCACTTTTATATGCTTTCTTCAATTGTAAGAGCTCATTGTTGTATATAAGCACCTTGTCTTCAGTCAATGCAACTTTCTTATCTCTAGAAAGGTTGGAGTCTCTTCTACCAGTAACTGAAGGCAACAGTGATGAGCAAACTCGCAAAACACGGTCTTCAACTTCAAGATCCCTGAGCAACAGCGGCATCTTGTCTTGAACCTCCTTAGGGATAGATAACCTGGCAGTGCTGTCCAGGTCCATCGGTACATCCTCATCAAAATCAGTATCACTTTCCGGCAACTGGTCACCATTCTCCGCTGGAGGCAGAAAAGACTGGAAATTACCAGTACCTCGACTAGGTGCACTACTACTTCCAGTGAATTTTCGAGGTTTCAAGCATTGACAACTGCTGCCTCGAACCCCACCAGCCCCACAATCACAAAAAAAGCGACTGGAGCGAGAGTAAACAACTCGGTGACCACGATGGCAAACTTTAGCACACACAGAGCAACAGCCTTTGGAGACGGTCAAGTCACATGTATAACAGAAATACCAATGTTGCTCCATGAAGTTACTGCCACTGGAGGTAAATGTGCAAACTTTAGATGCCAGGGCCCTCTCGCTGTTGCTATCCTCGTCATCATCCTTGTCCATGCTACCTACCTCACCATCAGATGTGCCATCATCCTCATCCTCATCAACAGAAGTTGCATCACAATCCAGTGATGCTGAAGCAGATGGAACTAAGGTGTCAGGATTTTTCCTCGAACCAAGAGACCTAGACGTCAAGGGCCCCAATGCAGAACTTGTGCTTGAAGCCGGCCTTCCAGTAGACTTTTCAACTGTGTTCCGGGCCGACCCACAATCATATAGAACGGTTGAAATAAATCCAAATAGATACCTCAATCCTTGAAGCAATCGTTCATCCCCAGCCAGTTTCTCCATCAACATCACTGTTCGCAGTAGAAGTGATTTAATTGAGGTTTCGCCCTTTGACAGTTGGACAACAAAATTGTAATAGCCTTTTGCTGCACTAAAATCAAATAGGGTGAATGCATTGTCAAGTGAAAGTAACAATGCTTCAAATATATGGCCGTGTAGTTGTTGTAATGAGAATTCATTGACAGGTGACAAAAGGCACATGATAAAAGTCATTGTCGAGTCTCTTAGAGAATCTGAAGTTCCTTTAGCAGAGGCAGCGCTGGTGGGTGATGGTGCCTCTGTTGCAGATCCCAGTAATCTCATTTCCAGCCATTTTGATAGGGAAGGCAGAGGCATGTCAAGGAACTTCTTCTGTAGCTGGAGTTTGAGAGAAGGGTACAAGTCCCCAGACAACAGATCCACAAAAAAGTCAAGAACCTTCATGTTAACAAATTCTGAATGGCAGGATCCCAAGGAATCAATCAAAACCAATATGTCAACTAGCTGAGAACCATAAAGATCCTGTATCTTCTCAGGAATATCATCCACAGAGAGGAAAAATTGGAAAACATCAGTTCTTGAAGGATCTCTTCTCAGCTTGTTAACAAGCTCAATCATCTTTGTAACCATAGATTCATGTATACTGCTATCAATATATTTTCCTTTAAAGACACCCTGAAAATATTCTTCCATACGTTTCATAATGAACAAGCTGCAGTAGTCAACCCCTACGAAACCCTTACTCAAATTCTGGTAAATAGCTTCACATTTCTCACTGAGGTTTTCAAAAACCTTGTCGCACTTTATCGTCATGATTGATTCAAGAATTGAGCTGGTAAAATCTGTTTCCCCCCAACAGACTCCTCTAGATTCCTTGATGTTCAGAAGTCCATCTAGAATGTTCACAATTCCACTAGTATTTAGAATGCAAGAAGATAAAATTTCACTCGGAACTTGAAGATGAAAGGGAAGCCCATGCAAGACGAACTCCCAAAAGACTTTAGATCGAATCCCTAGAGCCATTCTGCCAACAATTCTGCAGGACTTTGACAAAAGCTCATATGAAGACTCCAGCTGGCATGGATTGATCCCCATTTTCTCGAGGAACTCATCCTGCATGCTTTTGTCAAAACCAGCATATTTGAGAAGCAACAGCGGAGAAAGCATATCAGCAGAGCGCTCGGCATTCTCAAAAATTGAAGTGAAAGCTCCTTTGTAAAATCCTAAATATCCCTTCAACAAAGATGACAATACCCTAACCACCTCTGCAAGTTGATCGCCACTGAAGGCATTGGAAATCAGGCCTTCATTGAATTCTATAAACTCAGCATCTCTGGACATGTACACAAAGTTGGGACTCACTGTTGGTACAGAATTTTTCTTGTGGTGCTCCCAGAAGCCAGTGGCAAGTAAGGAGAGTACCAGAGAGAGCCATGACCCACACCTCAAAAAATCCCATCCTAGTTCCCTACCATGCTCAGATATCAGGAAAGCATTCATGTTCTTGAGCAGACCCAACATCAAATCAGCAATATCATTATGCTTGCCCATGGTAGCCGAGTGACTTAAGACTGAATGACTAAAATAATGAAAATGTCCCATATTTTGGATATCGAAGACATTAGCGTCACCAAAGAGAGCTCTCCAATGTTCTAGTGTAGGTTGCAGAATCGGGGTGTCCCAACAAAGCACAAACAGATACCGCTCAATAATAAGATCCTCCATCTCTACAGCTTTCCTACCCTTCCAAAATCCAAGAATCCTTGAAAAAGATGCGCATAGCTCCTCCCAAATTAAACCCAAGCAATCAGCTCCAGAATGATCTCTACATAGTGAAGCAGGAACTGGTGCGATATCAATCAATCTATTAACCAAATTGTTGCCAGGTGTTTCTTTTACCCACACACTCATCACATCTTCCAACATAGTGGCTGTCCAGGAAGAAAGATAATTTAGATTATTAGACATGTGCAACTCACGGGGTTCCCTTAATTTTGCTCTGACGTCCAATAGCAATGATGACGGACAAGTACTAGGATTGTAGATCATATGACGAAGAACCAAAACTAGCCTTGAAATCAATAAAGCCCACCCTGACAACTGTGTGCTGTCAAAAGCATCAGAAGGAACTTCAATTGCTCTAAGTGAAGAAAATATTATCTTTGCCAGCACAGCCTTTTCCTCTTCTGATGAAAAATGAAATGCTACTAGCAGAATCTCAATGTGAAATGGGGATGGAAGAGTTTCAAGAAGTTCCTTCAGGCCAGGCAAGCTTGAGCCAACTATTTTTGCCTTACCATGGATAAATTCTACAAACATTTCGTAAATTTTGGTCCTTAGGCGAGTACCGGCTGAGCCTGAGCGGCACAAAAGGACATGGGCAAGCAAAGCCAGTGTCTGATCATTGTATATATATGCACCATCGCTCACAAATAATATTTTCTCAACAATAAACTCTTCAAGCGACTCCGATAAAGCTCGGCGTGAAAGAAGGTTGTGTAATATTTCAAAGCAAAGTTCGTGGACATGTCCAAATTTCCTCTGTTCATGTGGAGCCAGACCATTGTCAGAAGTCCTGTCTTCGGAGTAACAGCCTTGACAATTAAGTACAGAAAGCAATATGTCAACATGGTCCTCCTTGAGTTCTTTGCATGCATCTTCGTACAACGAAGGATGCCAATCAGGAGTAAAAACACAACTTTTCATAAAGTTGAGCAATTCTGCTGCAGCTTGAACTGGAATATAGTTGGAACTGGAAACAGAACTAGCTGCAGCATTAGATTGATCAAGCCCATCTGCCGATCCAACAGAACGGCCACCCTCAGAGAAAAGATCACCAAAAAGGGCTTCATCTTCATGAGAAACAGCATTTTCTGCTTCCGAAAGAACAGATGTTTTTGTCACACTGGAGTAAGATCTTTCAAGAAGTGGCCTTAGCTTAACGCCCTCGGAATGAAAGAAGACAACAAGATGAATTAAACCATCTAGCCAATGAATTGATGATGAGAATATTATCCGTAACAACTCCTCAAAAGAGTATTTCTTTAATAAAAAAATATCCTCGGAATGCACGTGGCAAGAAGGAGAATCGGTACCAGCACCATTGACAGTTTGACCTATCTTCAGCTCATCCAAAGTCAAAATATGGTATGGTTGATTCTTCAAATCCACAATGAGTTTAAGAATACAAACAACCACCCGAGGGAAGTAGGCCAAAGGAGGCTTGATGTTGGCAACAAATTTATTGTAACTCCAGCTATTAGAATCCAGTGCATCCAAGATCGAAGCTGCCACACATACCTGGATGTTCTGAAACACGTAGTTCTTGCAGAAAATCAACCTCATAACTTGAAGAAATTCTTCTAACAATATCACTGCCAAACTTTCACAATTACTATCAGCAACTGTATTCTTGTTAACAAACTCAATACTAGTTCTGAACAAGCGGGGCAATATGTTAATGAAGGAAGCAGCGGCTCGCAACAATAAGCCATCTGCGTCCACATAAGGATTATCTTTTGCAAGACTTCCCAGCAATTTGAATATTCTCACACAAAAAGACAGCCTCTTCCGCAAATTGAGACTTCCAGTTTTCTCATCAAATGGATCAGGGAGTTCTAGAAGTTGTCTACAGATTGAAATAAGATGTTGGATGCACCTCAAATGAACTATTGCCCAATGCTGAGAAAGTGTAATGACCTTATTCAGAGTGCCGTTCAGAGACTGCCCCCTAGTTGATTCTGTATTAACAACTTGCATGTGCTCAGACACCAATGTCATTACAAGGCAATCATCTGCTCCCAATTGCTTGGAGCATTTACCCCCTTCACAAACCAAAACCAAAATCAACAGTAAAATATTAGATGAAAAAAATGTAGGAGCAGGGCAAATAAAGAAGACGCAGTAAGCTAAGGTTGATGAGTACCTTGAAGAAAGCACTTCACATTATCATGCCACTCAGTTGTATCACCTTTATCAGCAACAGTTGGTAATAAATCCAGAAGATTTTTAGAATAGCAAGACTGTGATAGATCCAACTCCTTGTCCATTCCATCTAGTAGTAGCTCCAACAGCTGTACCATAATATTCTGAAAGAAAAACAAATGACTGTAAAAACCTAAAGCAGTTAACAGGGAGATTCACACAGAATCACATGCAACATTGATTGGGTTTTAGACAAAGTCCAAACAGGAAATTCGTGAATAGCCGCAGAAGTGGAGAAGTTAAACTGCATTAACAAGGTTAAGGCATCTTCAACTTCAAATACAAAGTGAAGAAAATAGGATTTGGATAAAGAATAAGACAGAGAAAATAATCCTGAGTTCTGAAGCAGAAAGGTCAAACTAATAAGAAGGTGGTAGTCCCCTACTCTTGCAAAACAGATGAAAGAATGCCCACTGATTACAAGCACCGAGGTTCAGACAAGCATTTTCTTTTCCACAGCGAAGTCATGAAAACATTAGGAACCTTAAATCCCATGAAATCTCAAACGGATGCTATGTTATGGATGCATGTACAAATTTTAGAATATTTCAATTATCAATCTGATAAATAATTATAACTGAGAGCAACAGGTGAAACTCTACTGGGAAATTGCTTGAATAAGGGATGCAATGACCTTATTTCCGCAAACAAATAAGAATAGAAGTAAAAATACTAACTTGAGTAAATGACTGCAATGGAGCTGTGTCAACAGTTTCATCATTCTTGAGTGATTACAAAGTAAGTGATATTAATAGGTAATTATTAATTAAATAGAATTGAAAACAACGAGTGATATTAGATAGCAGAGTCGACCAACAAAGTGGGTAATGAGTTGAAGTAACATGCTGAATAGAACAGATTTGGTGAAGATTGGCGGAAACGCAATATTCAAAGGTATTTCACTTCATGCAACTAAACACAAACCTGAAGACTCGAATCATCACTGCTGCTGATGAATTTCTCCAAATAAAACAGCACAAACTCAATCGACTGCTGAACCACCGCCACAACTACTGGCTCCACTTGCTCAACTGCCATTTCAAACAATTAGATTAATAACAGGGCCCGAAACAAATTTAAATCAGATATTTACAACTCAAGAAACAAGTAAATTACTTGGTAGCAATCGGACGGCATTAACAACGGCTAGTGAGACAGAAGCCAAGGCATGAATCTGAGCTTGATCCCAAACTTCTAGCCCTAGTTTACCGTCTGCCTTACTGTTCTCATCATCAACCCGTTTGACCGATTGTTTGAGAATCGAGTAGAGTTTTTGAAACCCTTCCTTCAGCAAAGACGCCGACTCAGCAGAGCGAAGCTTCAGAGAGAGATCATCGGACGAGAGAGCGTTAACGAGGTTTGCGATCTCCTCCGCCATAGATTCTGTAATTTTGCAATCAATGATAGTAGTTCATTCCAATTTGATCGGAGAGCAAAGGATGCCCTCGCAACGGGTATGAGAAATGAGATTCTTGAGATGGAACCGTAATCCGACGAAGGTAATGCTGAGAAATCAGTGGGGTTTAGTGTTGGGTGGAAAAGTATTTATATGGGAGTGAAAGTAATGACGGGGAAATACGTCGGATAATTTCTTTTGCTAAACATTGCATTTAAGGTCCTGAAAGATTTCAGAAAATACAATCAAGTCGGAAATCTTTTATTTATTTTAGTAAAGTTCCCAACTTTTGATTAAATAAAACCAAAATAACCTTTGGATATAGGGATGGCAAATTTAACCCGAAAACCCGAATTTGATGGGGACCCGCCCTGAACGGGGCGGGAAATCCCCCCCCAGATTGGAAAAGAGGCGGGGAATAACGGGGCAGGGACGGTTTTGGTTCCCGACCCCGCCCCTAAACATGATTTTTTCATTTTTGTTTTTTTAAAAAAAACTTTGTATAACATCATTAGGTCTCAATAAATTATTATTTGTATGAAAATTACTTAATTATTATTTATTTATTAGGCCTCAAACATTATTATTTTAAGAGTCAATTGACACTTTTTTATACACATTATATCATGGCTTCATTTTACTTCACTTTCGATGTGGGATTCCATTTGCCTTTACACTACATCAAAATGGGACAAAAAGTGTCAATTGACTCTTAAAATAATAATGTTTGAGACATTATTATTTTACATTATCACTGCTAGTAAAACATTTTTTATTTTACATTAAAAAGTAAAATAAGGCCAACTTATTATAAAAGTTGATGCTTGTGACAAATGTGCAGTGGGCTAATAGGCCGTGTCTTATGCATGACCTAAATAATTTCATTATACATTTTAAGTTGATTGGCCCATTTTTATACACAATATTTTAGTTTTGTTTTACTTCACTTTCAATGTGGGATTCCATTTGCCTTTACATCAACATGGGAAGGCATCCCACATTGGAAGTATAGAAAAGTAGAATGAGGCCAATTTATTATAAAAGTTGATACTTGTGACACACATTTCTTGAGGTAATGGGCATTATCTTGTGCATGGTCTAAATAATTTTCTTATACATGTGTCTTCTTATGCTAATATTTCACGTGCATGTATTCTAAACTAAAAAAAATATATTTCGAGGTAGGGTCGGGGATTTTCCTTTCCCCTCCCCGCCCCGCCCCGCCCCGCCCTGCCCCGATTCAATCGGGGATCGGGGCGGGGACGGGGCGGGGTAAAAAAAATCGAGGCGGGGTTGGGGGAAGCCAAACCCGACCTCGACCCGCCCCGTTGCCATCCCTATTTGAATCATATCCATCTAACAATGTGACTTACAACTAGTTTATAAAAAAAGTTATACTATGAATCGAAATATATATTAGGTCAACGTTGTCGTTTTTTCTACATTTTTATGTCAAAGGTAATAATGTAATCTATTATTTTATCTAATACAATTCTATATTGAGAATTGATTTTGTAAAAAGTGATTTTTTTTAAAAGAATGTGTGCCTAAAATATAAGAAAAAATTACAAATATATGTATAAGATTATTTTAATGAATAAATATATGGCTAAAAATGAGTTTTAAAAAAATTGATTTTTAAAAAATTTAAATCAGGTTAAAAAATTCTAAAAAAAGCACTAAATTAAAATAGTTAATACCAGGACCAAGACTCATGGGTCGAATGGTATAGACTTACCGTACCTTTGATTAAGGGTTTAACTATCCTCTCTTACATTCCTCTTATAATGTTCAAGAATAATAATCGATCTAAGATTTATGTAGTCTAATAGTATAGGCTTCCCACACACTTGATTAATGAAAATAAGTTTTTGGGATGTACACATTCCTCATAGGTTTTATGGATATATGGAATTGTTTTGGTCAATTTATATTCATCCAAACATTCTTTAATTTCTATTTAACTAAAACTTTGGGGTTGTTTTGTCAAACATAAAAGATTTAGGGTCTAATCGCACACTTTGGGAAGGTTCAAGATCTGAAATGCAATTTTCCGAATTCCTAGACCTTGCTTTTCAAGCCATATTTTGTTTGCCTTTTCTAATTAGCTTTTGATTTTCATAAACCAATGGGGATTAATTGAGAACCGCCTTTGTATTTTTTCTCTCGCATTATATATTATACCATCTTTAGATAAATTTATAGAATTATTTCACCACACTTGCGGGAAAAAGTTAACTCACGAATTAAACAACGAGATTGTCCAATCATATGATGTATAGTGTGGTGAAATAATTCTATAAATTTATCTAAAGATGATATAATATATAATACAAGAGTTTTTAATTAGATTTAGATTCTCAATTGTAACTTCTCCGCCCATAATTTTGCTGACATCATTATGATGTTGTAAAATTTTTTAAAATTCATTCCATAATTCCTCCCCTTCTAAAATCACAAAATGTTATCTTTATATAATTTTCAAATTTCCTTTCTTAGAATCCTTGAATCTATGGAAACCAGACCCTTAAAAATATAACTTTTTTATTATTACAATATATATTATTATTTAGAGTCGTAGATTGTATGAAAATCATAAATTTGAATTAATTTTTCTTGAAATTGTGACAGTTTATGTAACACTTTCATGTATTGTACGGCGCGTAGAGATTATATATATTTGTGTATCGTGACGTGGTTGTTACAGGGCATGAGGAATTACGTTTTAAGTATCATTCTTTAGTGTTATTCAAATTAGATAAACTTTTTAAAATTATTGTCTATAAAAATTTTACGTTGCTGCTTGCCATGCATAAACTCTAGATCTGTAAAATAAAAAAACTATTTTTCTATTAGAGAAATTATGACTCAACCACTATTGATCTCTATGATCGGGTTTCTTAATGAAAGTCTTCTGAATATAAGACAAATTGGAGTTAGTGTAATTTTATCAATATACAAATTTTGTCAATGCAGAGTTTACTCACCAACCTAGACAATACAAAAAAGAAACTCCTTCACTAAAACGAAATTTTAAAAAAATTTTGAAAAAAAATAAGTTTTCGAGTTTTAAAAATTAAACTTTTCTTATTTAGATATTCATCACGAGTTTTCATTAATTTATACTGGTTTATTAGTTTTTTATATTCCTTTTTTTATTTTTGTTTGCTAATTTCTTTCTTTTTTTGTCAGCGTTTATAAATAATTATGAGTTTTTAAAATTTTTTATTATCCGCTGTCGATATAAATTTGATAACGAGTAACTGCTCAATTTCTTATAAATTAATATGTTTTTAAGAATTATTCTTCCTGCTATTGAATTATTTGAAAACGAAGGCAATATAAACTAATTGTCTACTATTATCTCTATTTATTTATTTCTTTATTTATTATGTATCATTTTTTATTTTCAAAATTTTCTTTTCAGAGTTCTTGATAATATGGAAATCAAAATTTATTTCAAAATAGCTTATATTATAAATAGAAACTTAGATTATAATAACTTAAAGCAAATTAACTGATTTATTTTCATTTTTTGTGACTATTTTTTTAATTTTTATTTATATGTCATTATGTTACAATGATTAGGTTGTAAAAGATGAAAAAATATTATTTTCTTAGTCTTTTTTCTCTAAATATGTGAAACTTTTAAAATATTGACTGAATTTATGTTGTTATTTCATTTGATTTAATTATTATATTGTGACTATTTATTGTTTTTTGCAATTTATGTAATGAATTTTTTTATATGAAATATTGGGAATTTATTTCGCCGTGCAACGTACCGGTTGAATATTAATATATTGATATTTTAATTTGATGAAGATAATAATGAATTTTAGAGAAAATTTTGTAAACAAAGAGATATGAAATCTATAAGAAGAAAATGAACTGAACAAAAAAAATTACTCTCTTCATTCTGATTATCTGATCTTATCAAACGGAGTTTTTTTAGAATGTTGCACATATATGGTTTCTATTTATATTAAAAGTCTAAGATCCATTGCATTTCTTGAAAAATATATCCCTATTTAATATTTTAATTATAATTATCAATTTTGAATTTTGCTCATAAAAAGAACACGTCGCAAGGGTATTTTCTCATGAGTATGAAATTTTTTATCTGAACAGGCATTCAATAAATACGAGTATGTATATATCCGATACGTATTATTAGACAGTTAACTAATAATATGAAATAAGTTATATGGTTTTAAAGTGAAATATAGTAAATCATTAATCGAGTATATAAGAGGGTAACTATTAATATAGTATCAAAATTATATATGTATTGTTTTTGTTATACAAATCTGAAAACATTTCTTTGTCTAATATTTTATAGGGTATGTCAAGATAGGTCGGGTCATGAGGCGGGGTGGAACGCCATCATGACCCGTGAACCCCGCCTCATGACCCGTGAAAGGAGTTATGAATTTTTCTCCCTTTCAATTAATATTATGTACAACACATTATTAATTGATGAACGTAGAATAAAACCTTTATTTAAGATTTTAAAATTCCTAACACTAACTAATATAATAACATGATTTTTTTAATTTGACAGAAAAATCCTTTCAAAAAAATAATAGAATAAAAAATAAAAATAAATTGCTACAAATTTGTAGGTCGATCGATCAAATTATCGTATCTAATCATTTCTACACATTTTTAAAATTAATTTTATTAAAAAAAAGAAAATGTTTGGTTGGTCACAGGTCTATGAGGCGGGTCCAACTTGACCCACACCCGCCATAGACCCACTGTGGAGTAGACAATATTACTTCATGCCCGTTTCTTTTGCTCTGATTAGGCGTAGCGAGTCAATCATATAAGGGGGTAGGTTCCCACAAGTTTATATAGTTGATGTTTCAAATTATCATCCATAATTACTTGACTGCTAGTTCTTATAACTTTATATAGGTTGAACATGTGAATTTATACGACGTGTTTGGATGAGACAAGAATTATGAACTCAAGTATTTTACTATAAATATCCTATAATGAATTGTAATTATCATATCAATTCGTAATTTTATACAATATAATTGGTTTATTGTATTTTATTTATGACATGATGTCCACATTCATACGTCAATTTTGATATAAATGTATATTATAACTCTACTCGTGCAACGCACGGGTGAAAAAAATCTAGTTGATAAAAAGTGAATGCTAATCATGTCATGTTGGTGCTTTTGTAATTGTACCTTTGTCATTAAATCTATATATATATTCCTAAATCAAAAACAGTCTAAAGGTGTTTTTTCACTTAAATCTCCTGCTGACATCACACACGCATCACTTATTGCATCACTCTTTATTTATTTACTTATTATTTATTTATTTGTTTTGCATTTTTCCTTGAAAATGCATTTTAATTTTGATTACTTTTTCTCGATGTACACATTCAAATCATATTCCCTACCACTTTCCTTAACTTTTCGAATTACCTATAGATCAACCTTCTATATTTACAAATTTTGACCACCGATTGCGTCTGTTACTTCTATTTTTAAAAGTCCCATTACCATTCTAATTCTGCAGTTGAAGATGCTTCCGGTTTCGTTCATTTAGGCTACCTAATTGGAATGGATTATTGTGTATACATACAATTCACTTATAATCTGCATTCATCATCAGTATACACGTTATATTCTTGTATTTTAACTATTTTAATTTCGACTGAGTTCCTAATTTTTGGCAAGTTTTTCAAATTTTTAATATCATTATTCCTTTTTTCCGGGATTATGAGTAGTTATATGTGAAAATTATCTAGCATTAATAATCCCTATTTGAATTATCATCTACCCGCTTTCCTTTTGTGGCCTTTAATTTATGGTTGCTTTTTGATAATGATTTAATTAATTATATAACTCAATGTCATACTATATATTCATGCATTTTTCAATAGAGAAACCAGATTATAGAATGCAGTATGTTAATTTATTTCTCACACACACACACACACATAATTTAATAGATTCGCCATATTTTTTTTACAACATCAATTTTCGATTTTTGACATCCTATTTAGTAAGGTAATAATTATTTATGGTTTTTTAGGTTCGTCACATATGTAAATAATTTTTATGATTATATCTCTTTTAGAAAAACTAGCATTTCACCCGTGCGTTGCACGAGATGATAATACCAGATAATATTAGTAATGCAAGAAGATTAAACACGATTGTATAAAAAATAATATTTGACTTTTTATGTATGTTTAAAGAAGAACAATATAGTTACTATCCGTAATAGGATATCTTTCATTAATGAAGATAAAAAATTGTCTACACAAAAAACCTAGGAAAAACGTTAAAGAAAGTTTTTATAAGTAGTTTGTATTATGCTGTCAGTGTGTAACGCACTGAAAATTATGTTACATCCGATAAATTTAGTAAGAATAAATGATGAACGATAATATATATTACAACATTTAAAATAGAATATGTTATTTGGCCATCTTTAACACGTTTCATAATTTTCAGACATTTGCATTTTACAACTCTCGAAATATCTATATAAAATTGTCTCTGAGTGAACACCAACTTTTTCTACAAAATACACATATTATTTATTGCTCTGTTTGTTTTTTTTAAACTTTTGTAATATATATTAATGATATTTAATTTTTTATAATATACATCTTTTACAGAAATATTTTAATATGTTAATATAATTTAATCAGTTTTTAAAGAATTGAACCGTCATGACCAAATCAATTGGAAAAATCATGAATTGACAAATATTGGAACCAATCCAGATAATAATCCGACGGTTTGAAATAAACACGAATATGGTTCATAATAAATATTTTTCAATAATTATCTATTAAAATTTTAAACTTTTTAGAAATCCAAGACCGATAAGTCATGGCTCTATTATGCATAATACTTCTCCAAGTACGTTAATATAGATATATATTCTTAATTTTTTCACTAAATTACCAATGCGGGATTCTCATTTTATTCCCAAATAAAAATCAAATTCATATTGTGAATTTTGCATAAATATCAATGAATTACATTATATAAAATAAAATTTAAAAATCACACAAATTTAAAACTGTTTAAAAAATTGAATTCAATTATTACTATTTTTTTAGATGTAAAAACTGAATTCAAGTGGCTACTAAGATAAAATATGTGAAAGTTTCTTTTGATGTAAAGGAACTCATATAGAAAGGTTAAAATCTTAATTTAGTTATTTAAATTATCCATTTTTGATATTCTCTATATAAAGTAATATATTAAGATAAAATGAAAAAAATAAATGAAAATAATAAAAAGATAAGAAAACCAAATTCATATTGTGAATTTTGCATAAATGTCAATGAATTGCACTACATAAAATTAAATTTAAAAATCTAACAAATTTTGGATCTGTTCAAAAAATCGAATATAATTTTTCTTTTAAGGACGTAGGAAACCGAATTCAAGTAATAATTTATATAATTGCATGCATTATGATTATTAAGATAAAATATGTGAAAGTTTCATTTGATGTGAGGGAACTTATATAGAAAAGTTAAGATCTTGATTTAATTATTTAAATTGCCTATTTGTGATGTTCTTTATGTAAGGTAATATATTAAGATAAAAAGATAAAAAATAAATGAAAATACTAAAAAGATAAAAAAAACCGAATTCATATTGTTAATTTTACAAAAAGGTGAATGAATTACATTACATAAAATAAAATTTAAAAATCATACAAATTTAAAACTGTTAAAAAATTAAATTTAATTATTATTATTTCTAGATATAGAAAACTAAATTTAAGTGGTTATTAAACTAAAATATGTGAAAATTTCCTTTGATGTAAGGGAACTTACATGAAAAAACTAAGATCTTGATTTAGCTATTTAAATTATCTATTTGTGATATTCTCTATGTTAACTAATAATATATTAAGATAAAAAGATAAAAAATACATGAAAATATTAAAAAGATAAAAAAACCGAATTCAGATTGTGAATTTTGCATAAATATCAATGAATTACATTACATTAAAAAAATTAAAAATCACAAAGATTTAAAACTATTTAAGAAAAAGAAAATCGAATTTAAACTTTTTTTCAAAAGATATAGAAAACCGATTTCTAGTAATACTCTGTATAATTGCATGCATTATTATGATTATTAAGATATAATATATGAAAGTTTCTTTTAATGTAAGGAAACTTATATATATAAAAGCTAAGATCTTGATTTAATTATTTAAATTATCCATTTATGATTATCTCTATGTAAGGTAATATATTAAGATAAAAAGATAAAAAATAAATGAAATAATAAAAAGAAAAAAATAATCAAAGATTAGAATTAAGTGTTAAACCAATGGCCAAGATGCAATAACCGGATTTAGAAAGTGATTTAGGCAGGAAAATGGGAAATGGAAACTAAATTGCTTTAATGTATATATGGATTTCAAAGGCCTCATGAAGGTTTTGTAAAAGATTTCCTACCCCGTGTGGCGTGTATAGATGTACATCACGTGTATTTTATGAATGTTACGTGTATTTTACCCGTGACATGCATCTATACACGTTACACGTGATGTGAAGTTTTGTTACAAAACCCCAAAAAGTTTTGGAAAGGGACTCATCTCTTTTAACTTTAAATTTTTTTTGGATATATCTACCCAGCGTCGCATGAGTGTGAAAACTAGTTGAATTTTAAACTACTTTATTAATTATGGCACTAGTTCACTATGTTCGCATTTAAGTGTTACTTTGTTTTTCCTCATTAAAAAAAGTGTTACTTCGCATTTAAGTGTTACTTTGCTCAGCCCTTAGGCCTTGGTGGTGGATGTAAATGGCAGGATATGCCTCAATCAAATAAGGAACGGGGCATTGCTTGTACATTGGTGCCCACAAGGAATTCTCATTCATACCTCTGGCAGGATTCAAACCCACATATTGTGACGGCCAACAAAGTAGAGAACAACCTTGCACCTGTCATTTCCCCCAATTGAGCTGTGCCCCAGGGGCATAAAAATTATATATGTGCGTGCAAGCACATGTATGTATGTGCACATGTATCCTTTTTCTCTTAAAATCGTTTGGCACTTGTAAATAAGTCTCATTCACACGTAAACGTTTGATTTGGACACACTACATGTGCATCTGGCAGCATAACTTTTGGCGTTTGATAATTTTGTCTTGTAAATAATTATCATAATAATTCATATGTGAACGAATTCTGTGAGCAGTCATAATTTTTAACTTCACTGTTTTTGCTTGTAGATTTATTAGGTGTCAATCATGGTCCTTGAAATGTTTTGGGATGCTCTGTAAACTCTTGATTGTGATTATTAATTATTAGCCATCATCAATTGTAAAAATGCAAAAGTTTTAACTCGAGGTGGAGTAACTAACGTCAGCATCTAACCAATTGATCGGCTTAAAAGGTAGAATCATTTCGTGCTATAACCCAAACCATTTTTTTTCCTTCTCTAGGCGGTATCATCCCCGCTATTCCTGATGCAGGGAGGAATAGAGTAAGGGAGTACCAATATGTAGCTACTGACCTATTGTGTTTGATTCTTATTAGTCATTGCTATAATGAGAAATTGTAATGATTTGAAATATGTGGTAATAGTTTAGTAACTATCAAATAAATAGTTAAATTAGTAGTAGATGAAATTATAATTTAAAAAGATAACGAGAATCAAACAAGCATGTCTCCAATAGCTAAGGGCGTGGGGGAATCTGATGAAGAGCTAAGGAGTTGTTGAGTTCCTGAGCTATGGTTGTTGAGTTCCTGAGTTCCTGAGCTATGGTTTTCTCCCTTCATTTTTCCTCTCTGAAACCTAAGGTGCCTTGATTTCTTTGGGAAGGGTTCGGACTTTGGTGTTCCAGTTAAGCAATTCTATTGGTTTTGTTTAGGATTGACCTTGGCTGTGCCTGTGATCAATAATTTCTGTGTTATCTTCTTGTACATCTCTTTTTCCTAAAAGCTTTCAGTCTTACTTGGTGATTAGTCTTATAATATGTATTCATATAATACCAAAGTCTCATAATTCATAATTCACCAAAGCGTTCACCTTTGATTGGTAACTCATCTTTAAAAGCGTGCTCAAATACAGTAGAGTAATAATTATTTGGATCCTACATAATCAACAATGGGGAGTCAATTTACATAAATATATTATATGATGCGTAGAAGTATAAGAAAAGAAAGTTCTAAAGAAAACAAATAGATGAGTTTATTGTGATGCACAATTCTGTATCAGAACAATTTATGGAGAGCTTGTCCTTGATGGAGTTGAAACATCAGCCGGTGGAACTCCAGGGAAGCCGGGTATGGGTTGGAACGGAAATGGAGGGATAGGAATAAATGGAATCAACGGCGAGGGAGGGGGTGGGGATGGAGATGGAATAAGACCTGGTATTAATGGTGGGAGATTGAAAGATGGCGGCGAAGGCGAAGGGGTAGGGAGAATTGGAGGAAATATTGAAGGTGGTGGGGAAGGGAAAATCGGAGGGATCACCGATGGTGGGGGCTGAAATGGATTGGGAGGAAATATGGACGGTGGTGGTAGCAAAGGGTTTGGAGGAAGAACTGATGGTGGTGGCAGCAAGGGGTTAGGAGGAAGAGGAAACGTCGGATTAAGTGGATTTGGTGGGAAAATAAATGAATCAGCCACATTATTATCCACCAATTGCTTCTTGGGCAATGCAGGTGGCGTTCCCGGAAGCCCGGGCAGAGGCGGCAGGTTGGGAAGCTGCGGCACTGGTGGCAAGAAGCCTAATGCCGGTGGATCAGAGGGTGGTGGATCATGAATTGGTGGTAGAAAGGATGGATTATTAGGATCTGTGATGAAGGACTTTTTAGCATTCAATTCTTTTGAATTCTTGATTATTGGCTTTTCAGCACATAATTCTGGCTGTTTCAAGGGCTTGAATGTGAAAAACCCAGCTGAGAAAATGTGGGTTCCTTCCTTTCTTGACTTGAGATGTAAGGAAGACGAAGTTGCCGTGGCAGCCACTGCGCAATACGGCTCGCCACTCCTGATTAACTTCACAGAGCATCCCCTGATCTTCTTCACATGTTTACTCACTAAGAAAGGTAGATGGACCTTGAATTCTCCATGTTCATTTGTCTTTGCTTCTTGCCGAAAACCAGGCCTAGAACCTGTGCCCTCACATTCCACTGCAACAGATGCACCTGCAAAAGAGAAATTCTTGATCAGATATTTTCCCTCCAGGCACAAAACATGGCAAAGCATATTCAAGATTTTACAACCCTAATGGAATTGGGCAAAACAAATCACAAGGCTTGGCTAGGCAGAAAGGCTAAGGTTAAACTTTTGCGAGGTTTTGATGTTGGATTGAACCAACATAAAAATCGAGGAGACGAACCTGGGATGAAGTGGCTGGCCTTGGAGAAATCCTGGTTGAAGCATGTGTCACAGTAGACAGTGCCAACAACAACTGCAGAATGAAGCTTGTTCTGATGTCTGGCTTCTGAGAGATTAAGGAATGTAAAACTGAGTAGGATTATAGCCCAGAGACAAGTCATTATAGAACCTACAAACAGTTCAATTTCTTGTGTGAAAGTTGTACCCTGTTTCAATTATGAAACTAAGGCAGAAGTATTGAGTATTGGCCTTTTATAAGAAAACTGGAAAATCATTCATATGCATGCATCTCTGAGTACTGAGAGTGTTATATTTTATTTCCCTTGTATTCTTCTGATTGTCTAAAATGGGTAACTTTTGGGCTCAATCCTTATTCAAAGGAAAATTGTAGAGTAAGTCCCCAAATTATTGCTAGATTATTAAAATAGTCCCTGGTCTTTAAAGAAATTTGAAGATATTTATGAATTTTTCTTTTGCTTCAAGTTTTGCTTTCCTATAAAAAAAGATTTCTGATAAAGCCACTTCCAGGATTTTTCATTTCCAAAGACCATCGTCATAAAAGGTTGAACAGTGATCAAAGTTTGGTGAAATTTTCAACTCAAAAAATAAGTTAAAGCACCAAATGCAATTTTCACCAATTCTACATTCATCTTCCATCCCCAACCCGAATCTCATAATAATGGCATTCATGCAGAAACAAGTGAACTGCAAACTAGCAGCAATTATTTCATAGGACCAAAGAAAAAATGTTTTAACTATGGAAATTCCCTGCCCTTATCTTCATTTCCTTGGCTGTATTTGGTTATGTTATCTAATTTCTGTTTTTTTCTTGAAAATTATTTGATTGTTGGTTGAAAAATGGGTGGAGGGACAGTTGGGGTCCCAGTTGGTTCACGAGAAGCTTATAGCAGCCACAGAATTCATGTGTATAACTGAGAGAGTCCCAATGTGATAACCGAAAATTAGAGTAAAAATGCCAAATGAATGTTTTTCTTTCATTCTAATCTATCCCATTTGTTATATGTGTATTGCCACATGATATCTGTTGTACTTAGGAGTTCTTTTTGGTGGTTAATTTGTGAATGGTAAGCTTGGAATTCGATGCTCGCCATCCAGTTTTTCGTTTGCGCGTGACAATTGTATCGACCCATTTGATTTCACTTTAAATAGAGAACAGACATAAAGGTACAATAATGAAAAGACTTATTACCTCAGTTGGATAGAGATGGTCACGAGTTGATTACTAATTCTTAATTGCATCTTTTTCAAAAAAGAAACTATTAAGGAACAATTATTGAGAATTAAGATCATACTACTTGATATTGACATATTGTGCAATGTCTTAGGTTTCCCTCGCCACAACGCAATAGCCCAAACTGAAATCATTCATCTCAATTTGGCTAGCAAGCTTGTCACAACTCAAAAAGCACTTGGTAGATTCTTTCAGTAAAAACATTGTACTTGACCATTTTGCAGTATGTAACACATAAAACACAGCATTATTTTGTTTTTCTCTTTATTTTGATAATAGTTTATCCCATACATTATTGTTACCGAACTCTTTAGCAATTTTTTACTCCCCAATCCCGCAAAAGTAGCCCCTTTTATTTTTCACATAGATTAATAAAATTTAAATTAATGCATAGTTGAAAAAAATACAATTTAAGAATATATTTCTTAGTATGTCTTTCATTTACTTAATATTTCACTTTTTTTTTTTAGTTATTTTGCACGATAAATACGAGTATATTTTTTGACAGTTGGGGAACTTTGGAAGGGCATGAGTTCAAACCCAAAACGTCATTCTGGTGAAAGGTGCACAATAAATAGGATATATTACAATATTGAGATTAATTAAGAAAATAAACTATAGTTACCAATGGTAAGGGAGGGTTTCTCCCTAATCCTATGACCCGAAAAGGAATAAATGTCTTATATGCCACAAATATATTATTCTATATGCTACATTTCACCCTCCTCCTTCATTTATCTTTTCCTTTTTAAAATCATCTTCTTCGACCTCTTTTCCTCTTCTCCATTCAATTCTTACGAATGGGAAGGGGAAAAAATTTTAAGAAGACCATATTGGCGGTCCGGAGTCCGGACGGAGGGAGAATCTTTTTCGAGCCGCTATTCAGTCGAAATTAATGCGTCTAATTCCTAGCACAAAGTTCTTTTATATTGAGAATAAAACAAGCCTTGCATTTATAGTTTTGTGTTGCGGGGTCCTCTTTCTTCACGGGTTTATATAATTAAGTCCACATGGCTTCTTCACGGGATCTAAAATTTTCGGAAAACTCTCGAATCACATAAGGGACATATTTATGGCGTCTCCACTGGATGAAGTTTTTACGTTCTTTTTGTTTGTTTGTCGCACGCATTTATTGGACGTCTTAAATTATTAAGTTATTATATCTCCTAAGCTTAATTAATTACCATTAATATGTTTGCGATCCTTATTAAATTTCTCGTTCCATGGTCAAAATTAATGGTTGAGTGGATTGAAAAAGAAATGAATTGAAAATGAGCAAAGTAGTAATTTAGTTATCTGGCACTCAGTCTTGCCATTCGTAGACCGAAAACAGTAAGTCGAACATAAATTACGTGTGACTTTATGTTGATTGTTTAGACATATGAAATCTACTTTTCATTTTTTTCCCTTCATTTTCCTAGTTTCTTTTTGTAACCCCTAGAGTTTAGTTAAGATTTAAAGCCATCTAGGGTTTTCATGCTCATTGATTGAATTAATAAAATTTCACGAGTTCTTGTGGATTTCATTATTTTTCAAGTTTTTCACTTGTATTTCTTATCTCGTGCTGCATCAAAATTATTCATTTTTATATTTCTTTCGGCTTTATCTTCTCAAATACCAAATCGAGAATTTTTATATTTCTTTCGGCAGCTTTTTGGATGGGGAGTCTGACACGCTCCACCCCTAGTATCTCTAAGTTACCTGAGGTGTGACGTGCGTTAATGATAAATTTCAACTATAAGTTAGAATCTACCATCAAGGCTCATGAACATGCTAATAACTTTAGAAAAATTTGACAATATCTCCCTCCACTTTATTAGCAAAAACCAACATGTAACAGTGCCAACATCAAGTTCATAACTGCTTATTCATTTCAAGCAACAATTCATATAAGAAGAGATATACCTAACCAAATATAATTCATCCGAAACACCCAATATATACTAGTAAATTAACTATATCAAAGCCTATAATTCGAAATAACAACATACCCTATAATAAATTTTATGTGGTGGCTCGAATTTTTGAAATAGCAGGCTCAACTACAATGTGTTGCCCAAACTCTAATTGCTACTTGAAAAGAAGTCATTTAGAAAACATGTGAGCTAACTAGCCCAATAAGTGGAATTTCGAAATCTAACATGTTTCGGAAAGCAGAAATATAACTTTTACGTAATCTTGAATAACACGTTCAAGCCAATTGTAGACTTTTATAATCTGAAATATGATTCAACATAACGTCAACATTGATAGAATCATTTCACATTAGAAAATATCATGTGCATAATTTCTTTTGATGATCATCATAAAAGTCACTAGAAAACGTCGTGAATATCATTCATTTAATAATCATCATAAATTTCACTAGAAAACATCATGAAATTCATTTCATTTTAAGATCATCATAAAATTTTCCTAAAAGAGTATCCAATATCTCATGATTATAATATCAAGTCATACAGACGTAGACACCAACTTGGGCCATAGGTACCTTATGACCCCTTTGCCCTAGGCGACATAACAACCAGCTTGAGCCATATCTAGCACATAGGGCCCTTCGCTTAGGCGGCGTTCATTGGTCAGTTTAAGCCATAGACCCGTTCACCTGTAGGCGGCATATCGTTTTAACAGTTTGAGCTAAAGACCCCCTGTAGGTAGTATTCTAAAAAGCGTAAAGTGAGGAAAAGCGTCGACTCAAAACTTCAAGCTTAAATGCGTCTAGGCGACGCTTAAGCGTTAAAAAGAGTTTTTCGATTTTTTTATTTTTTTAATTTTTAATCAATCTAAAGCTGTTAAATATTTAAAATGATGTATACTAAATTGAAAAACACATCTAAAAAATAAATATTATATCTACATTATAATTTTAAAAGATATTATACAATTTAGTATTTTTTAAAGGTAAAATGTTGATGATTCCTACTGTTATTAGGTTTAATGACAATGTCTAACGGGCCAAACATTATTGAGTTTTAGACTTTTAGTTATTAAATGGCCCAAAACAAGAAAAAAGCCCCAATGTTGTCATTTAGACCATCATCTATGAAATGACTCAAATGTAACCAAGGGTTCAATATTGAAAAAAATATTATGGTCAACGGTTTTCGTTGACCGCCTAGGTGCAACATTGACAACTTTTTTCACCTCTTAACTCAAAAATGAAGCGTGAAGGCCTCGCTTGGCGCCTCAAAAATCATGTTTCAACTCAAACATTTTTTTTTAAAATCATGAAACATCATTTCATATAAACATTCACATCAACTTTTCTAAAGAAAATCTCAACTTTCTGACATTTCATAGAAATATATAATCATCATAATACATTGTTAACTTATGTGAAATCAAGCATGACATATTTCATTTAGAAAGAAAAGAAGAGCAAAAGCTCCACTCACCGACTAAGTAGTAACATAGATCCTTTTGTGTTTCATTTCCTTTGAATCTTTATCATTTCCTGTAATATTATATAAAAATTCTATTTCAAAATTCACACATATAACTTAATTTCTACTTAAACTAAAACATGAAACTTCTTTGGCATTACAAATTCTCTATTTCATAAAATTTCCTAAGATTCACTCACTTCCAATTAAATATATATAATTGTTCTTTTCATATGATTATTATAGACTTTACTACATAATAAAAATTGAAATGATATCACATATTAAAACCTTAAATTCCTTCCAAATGTAGAAACTAACTCTTCATCTTTAAACCCAATCTCGAGCCCCTAACAACATTCTACATTTGCTATTAAATATTAAGTCATTCCTTATTTGCGTTCATTCTTAACTTCACCAAATTCCTCAATACCATAGTATTATTCTATAAAATCATAACATCAACTTATATATAAAATATCTACTTATTTTCTCTATATAAAATATCATCTTTATACTAGCCACTATAAATTCTTATAATAATGTAATAAGCCTCAAACTTCAAAACAAAATAACAATTGGATGCCATATGTATGTCCAAAAATTTCCATAAACCCTATACAAAATTTCAATCAATTATGTGTACCACTTATTGTATCAAACTTAATCCAACTCTTCAACAAAAGGCTAAGTTCCCTTGTTTTAGGCAGTGCACTTTTTAGACCATTTTATACTGAAGAATGGTGTCATATGGTTATGATTTTCCCATAAGGTAGAACATTTATATAAGTTCCTCATATATGAAATTGAGCTCAAGAAAAACATGTTAGCAATATCAAAATATTCCACCACTTCCTGAAATTCTGTTATCGGGTGCACACTATCCCTTCTCACAAAAGATGTCATAAAAACTCCTATCTCCAAATAATGTCATTCAAATTTTGAATGATAAAAAACTCATAGAAGATCATTTTCCAACTTGTACCTTGTTAAAGTTCAACAAACACTATCATTTATGACCCTCCAAATTTGAGGGCAGAACCTTCATGCATAAGAATTTCAATTTCCATATCTAAGCATAATTTTACACCATTGAACTAATAAAACTACTTCAGAATCAACTAATCAATTTTATAAAATTTTTTAACCATTGAAGAAAATTAAACCTTAAAATTTATATGAAATCAAAGCTTGAAAATGAAAATTATTTACATATCATAATTGCTCCTTGTTCTTCTTCTTCCATTCCTCTAATTTCCATCTTCGATTTTTTCCCAAGAATTTCCTCTTCTTACTTGATCCTGTAGCTCCCTCTCTCGGTTTTGCTCTCTCTCGATTCTTCCCACTTTCTCTATAAGACAATAGATATTTTGATATTAAATCCACCTATTTATCCACTTAGTTATTAACTTTGTGTCTTGTTTCATTTAGATCCTTAACTCCATTCTTTATTTCATTTAACTACCAACTTATTCAACATGAATCCCTAAACTTATTTAATTACTTAAATGGTAACCCCAAAAATCAAATTTATACATTTTAGTCCAATTTTGACCTTAGTTAATCACTCAACCTTTAACTTTTGCGAGTAAAAGTTGAGCTTTTGAAAATAACGAAGTGGGTTGTCACAGAGTTTTCCCCTGTGCTGCCAGAAATAATAGCAAAAGACACAGAAATGTGCCATTTCCGGCAGCAGATAGCCAAAATGGGGGATTTTTGTTTTTTTTTTTATATTTTTAAAATTTTTGTTTTTTAATTTAAAATGATAAGGGATATAATGGTAATTTATTTGTGGAATTTACGGTAAAATTGAAGGAAACCATTAATAGGGACATTATGTGTGACTTAATAAAAGGTAGGGGACTCAGCGGGTTGAAAAAAAAGTTAGAGACCTAGTCGATACTAACCCCAAAGATTGGGGACGATATGTGAAATTAACCCTTAGTTCAAAATACGATAATGATATTGGTTTCCGACTGACATTCAGATCATAATGCCCATGTTGCATTCTCTATTAGAGTAATGTTACAATGACCACACGATTTGACCACCCGGGGAACCACATCATATTCTTGCGATATTTTACTTTTATATTCTTGTGATATTTTTTCCCTAAAATCTTAAAAAAATAAAAAGCTAAATCTAAACAAAATACAAACACGACATCCTCTCTTTGCCCTTCAACTTGGAAGATCGATTTGAACCCTTCCTTATCCTCCCAAATATGATAATCTGCCGTTTATCCCCTTTATTCTGACGACCCACCAGCTTTACCCTTGTTCCCGATTGATTGTGAAGACATTGATTTAAAAATTTCCTGATCGCGTCAAAGCCTAATGAAACACTTTTGAACCCTCTATTCCTTTCGCCCGACGTCATCTGTAGCTACCCGAATCTCATGCACAACATGAATATGCCATATGTATTGATTTTGACTTTTTTGTCATTTCAAAAATGGGGACGGCTTAATTTTAACTCTTTTGTGATTTGTCTCGACCTGATTCGTGATTTCAAAAATTAGGAGTGCTTAATTATTTTGCACTTTGATTCTCATGTTGTTCTTAGACAACCTATGTTACTAGGTTTCACTACAAGAAATCGAGGGTTTTACCAACATATAAAATAGCCGCATATACTATGTGTGGGTATTTAGCGACACATAATTTTAATATGTATGGGTAATTTAATAAATGTAATTGATTTGTTATTTGAAGTTTATTATGTATAGGTAAATATTTTCAGCTACATCTATATTTTGTGGGAGAAAAAGCCGCAATTTTAGAAATTGATGGGAGTGTATAAATTTTTAATAAAATTGATCGAGTATTTTTTATTACTTACATTACCCACACATGATCATATATATTATTTATGTGTGGGTAAATCTCTAAACTTTAATTACACAAATTACTTATTTGGCTCCAATGTGGCGATCACTTACCACAACTTATAGGATAATAACAAAACCTTATATACATTGTCCACATATAATAATAAATGTTATGTATGTGTGGGTAACTCTTCAAGTATTATGTACATGTACTGCTTATATGACTACAACATGGCGCACAATTACCTACCTTGTATGATAATTGTAAAACTGTACCTATATTACCTATATATACTTATAATTTTTTTGTGTGGGTAATTTTAAACCTGTATGTATATTGGTGTAGATGCACCTATACTGCACAATTCTCAGAAACGCAACACATGAAAACACAGATTCAACTCAAGAAAAAACCATTTTTTTTTCTTATTCAAATGCAATTGAGTACTCTATAATCCGTGAAAGGGGAAATAAATGAACTATTCACATAGGCTATCTCTTAATGTGCCGGGCTCACAAGAATTGTCCAAAGCCAAACAAAACTAAATACGTAGAGAAAGAATTGACTAAAAATCAAATAGCGCTATATAACTTTGAAAAAATATGATATGAACAGTGGCAAAGTAATTGGTCCAATTTGTCTCGTCGAGCTGCCCCAAAAGTTGGTGTCATGGCCCAAAAAGGGATTCTGTATGCCGAAGTTATACTCACTTTTTGAACACCGATGATCATATTATTTCATATTTGAAAACATAATTGGAATTTATATGAACTATTATTTTTTTCAAACAAAATCATCAAAAATTATACAGAATCCTTTTAAAAAACTTAAATAGACCTTAGAAAAAAAAGTAAAAGAATAAAAATATTTAATAAGTTTTAGAAAATTACCAATTATTTTCATGGATCCAACATGGCACACCGTCATCACAATTTAGGCTCTAATTGCAAAACTGTAGTTACATATCACTATATATTATATAAATGGATTCTATTTGTTGCTGTTGCTCAACACAGTGCATTTCCAATTTTACCCCTTAAATCACTATATTGTATATAAAATACAACTCAACTCAGAATACCAATTTTTCTGATTTTGTTCATCCACCCACTATGGGCATGATTACACCACCCATGATGTGGTGCACACATGACACGTCATCATACACGTCATCATCCACGTCACTATATGTGTCAATATTGCATATGTGGCCGTCCTATTACCCGTATATATGACACTATTTACTCACACATATATGTGTAGGTAAACATATAACATTTAGCCATACATATATTTGTGTATAGGTAAAAACTTTCCTCTATGGACCGATTGACACGCCCCACTTTGAGTACCTCTACTTACTAGAAGTGCGACATTCGCCAATGATAAATTTTAACTAAAAGCTAAAATTTATCGTCAAAACTCATAAACGTACTAACTGTTCTATAAAAATTTGGCACTATCTCTCCTAAACTAATAGCAACCAACCTTTGTAAACACCCATCATCAAACCGTTCACATCTTACAATATAATAATTGCTGTCAACTTCAAGAAACCATACTTTCTAACATGACGAAATATACTGACCCCACAGATAATTCATACAGATTCTCAATACATACTAGTGACCTTAAACATGTCATGTCTGGAATTCACAATAATAACCAATTCTATAATAATTTACATATAGTGACTTAAATTCTCCAAATAGTAGACCCGGTTATGACGAGTTGCCTGTTGCTTAAACTCTAATTGCTACCTGCTAGGAAATATTATTTAGAAGAACACGTGAGCTAACAAGCCCAATGAGTGGAGTTTTTAAATAAACATGCTTTGAAAAATTAAGATATAACTTTTGCAAAATCTTGAATAACATGTTCAAGCTCATTTGAGAATGTTTACAACTTTAAATGTAAAGTATAACATTATCATTTATAAGATCATCATAAAATTCATCTACTCGAATTCATCGCACATTGAAACATTCATATAATCATTGCTATTCTTGTAAGTATCGTGAAAATCATTTCTTTTCAAGATCTTCATAGAAGTTTCCCCAAAGAGTATTCAACATCACATGATTATGATACAAGTCATACACGCGTAGACACTAGCTTGGGCCATAGGTACCTTATGACCCTTTCGCACTAGGCGGCACAATAAACAACTTAAGCCATAGTTAGCACATAGGCCCCTTCGCTTGGGCGGTGTTTTATTTAATCAGCTTGAGCCATAGGCCTCTTCGTCTGTAGGTGGTATATCATTTGGTTAGCTTGAGCCGTATAAACCCCTTTGCTCATAGGCGACATATTTATAATATTAGATATAAATTTGGGGCTTTTCGGACATCGTAAATCATATTTCAAATAGAACATTTCTTTGAAAATTATGAAACATCATTTCATAAAAATACATCATTATAAAACATTTCAAGTCTAAGCGAATTCAAGCATAATTCAACTTTCATTTAGAAGAAAGAAAGAAAGAAGAGGAAAATCTCCACTCATTGGCTAAATAACATATTTTCGTGTTTCACTTCCTTTTGACCCTTATAATTTCCTATGACATCATATGAAAATTATATTTAACATTTAATTCCTTTATATTTCTCAATTCACACATATAACTCAATTATTTCACAAACAAGTAACTTAACTCTTTTATTTAGGGGTGTGCAAAAAACCGGGACTGGGTGAACCAGCCCGAAATTGGACTGACTGGGCCGGTCCCGGTCCGGGGCTTTGCAGCCAAAATGACCTGACTGGTCCAGTTCGGTCAGGTCCCAGGTTTTCTTTTGAAAACCCGGAAATCCAGTCAAAGACCGGTTGACCTTTTTTTTTTATATATAAATTAAAACTCATTTTTCACTTTTTATAATACTCAAGAGACAAGAATCAAAACTATTTCCTTTACATAGTCACTTGTACAAAGACCATCTTATTTATAAGCCCCAATTATTTGACATTTTACAAAACTTTCAATGTGAGACAATCATTTAAATTTAAAACTAAATATAAAAAACCAAGACAATTATTAATTTGTCTCAAAGTCCACAAAATTTCCTTTACATAATCACTTGCACAAAGGTCTATCTTATTTATAAGCTCCAATCATATTACTTTTTTACAAAACTTTCAATGTGGGACAATGAAAAAATTAAAGCAATACAACTAAATTTCTTTTTCAAGTTGAAATTTTTTTGCCAATAAACTTCTTTAAAAATTATCATTATTATATTATTTTTTAAACAATAGTCAAGAACAATCGTGTTAATATATAATGTCACTAGAATTTACAATATTGTAAAGATTTTGTTAAAGAAAATTGTTCAGATTTAGAGTATGTTTATTGACTGTATTTAAGTTATATGTTATTATTATATAATATATATAAAAATATTTATATATAGACGTAGAGTGTGCTTATACATCTTCTCATTTATTTAAGTGGTTTTCTTATTTGTAAAAAAAGTGAAATTGATTTTCTTGCTTTTATTTTAAGTGATAAATGTTATTTATTTTTGACAATTACATCATTTTTGTAATATTTAATCCCCATAAATGTATAATAAATTAGAAATTATCTATCTTTTACCTTTTGAAAATATCAAAATTGTATCGTAAAATTGTTAAAATTATAAAGTAGATGTAATATTTATAATTTTTTCATTTATTTTCTAATTTAGGATACATATTTCAAATATTTAATAGTTTTAGATTTGTTAAAATAAAAAAAAATGAGAAATACAAGTAAGTCTAGTGCTTCTACCTTACGGATGTATGTTAATACTTTTGTTGTATATAAAGCCCTTTTATTTGTTTGTTTTAAACTTTGTTTATATGTGTTTTTACGTTATTAAATCTATAAAAAAAATTTCACAAGCCCGAAAAAGCCCGAAAAAACCGAATTCATTACCCGATCTTGAACCGGGACCGAAACCGTTTGGGCTTGCCATTTTTGGGACCAAGACCGAGACCGAACTGAAGATGTTTGGTCCGGTCTTGGTCTTTCAAAAACCCGGGACCGAAACCCGTTTACACAGCCCTACTTTTATTTATCTTTTCTCAACCCTACTATCTTCTTTCTAGCTTACTTACCAATTAAAGACTTTCTAGTTCAACTAATTTTTTTTTTATCAACATGAAATCTCCTTTTGATCACAAGTCATATATTCCATTAACACTTCATGATTTCTTCATTCTCGAATAAATACATGATTGTTCCTTTTATTTAGTCATTCTAGATTACTTCATCTTACCATTTGTCATAGTAGAACATATTAAGGTCTCAATTACCCACTAGTTCTTCATTTCAACACTTAACTAAACTATTCCGTCCAACTTGTGCATCACTTATGGAATCAAGACTTAGTTCAACTCTTTAATCAAGGATTGTTAAGTTTTTTCCTGTTTGGGCAATCTCTATTCAAAACTATTTTATACTTAATAACAGTATCATATGTTTATGAAAATTTCACATAAGGTAGAACACTTATACAAGTCTATTATATGTAAAATTGAGCTCAAGAAACTAAGTCGAGAACACCAAAATATTCTTCCACTCCCAAAATAAGTTCTCAGGTCTGCACCGTCCCTCTTCACAAGACATGTTGTAAAAACCTCTACCGACCTCCAAATGGCGTCATTCAAATTTTGGATGACAGACAAGTCATAGAAGATCATTTTTCAACTTGTTAAAATTCTACTTATACAATTAGTTATGACCTTCCAAAATTGGAAGGGTAGAAACTTCATACAAAATAATTGCTTGCCTAAGGTTCTTTTATTAAATTCATACATATATACTTGGCTTCCTAGATTTCAATATTAGCCTCTTATACTTTCTTTTTTATTAAAAAAGACCTAGCTTCCTTTTTTCAATTAATCCAAAGCTTCATTTAATTTAATAAAATACAATGATATTCACTTCAAAGTCCCAACGAATGCTTCATTCAAAATTTCCTATATCAACAAACTTATCATTTTCCCCTTTAAGATTCATCACAAGTCACCATATAGCAAAAACCCAAATTTCTCCACTTTTAGGGTTTATGAAAATCAACCCACAATATATAACAGAATTTAAAAATTAAAACCATCATTATTTCAACATAAGCATCAATTATGTAGTCCCAAGTCATAGTAATAAACCATAAATTTAACACTCAATAGAAAATATATAAACCCAAAAATAAACAATCTCTTGACTTACCTACATAATTTGTCTAAAAAATCAAAACCTAATTGTCAAACTATGCTAACAAGGTGCAAATCCTTCCTTTCTTTTCATTTTGTCCCATTTTCTTTTTCTTTTTCTCTCTCCTTTTTTTTTTTTGTTCGGCCGAATTTGCTTCTGCTTCTCCATTTCCAATTGTAAGACAAATATATATAGGAATTCACACACAAAGTCCCTCAACTTTAGTAATTAATTTAAATTGGTCATTGACAAATCTTATTTAACCATAAGTCCTTCAACTATTAATTCTTCAACTTAAACCATTTGATTAATTGGACGTATTCAACCCAAATAATTAAATTTTGACCTTGACTTGACTATTTAACATTTGACTTTTGGTCTTTAAAATTTGAGATGTCACACCGATAGCCACACCTATTGACACTTATATTATGTGTAGGTAAAAGTTTTTACTCACACACAACCATATATTTACCCACACTTACATGTGTGGGTCAAACCCCTGATTTCTTGTAGTGTTTCTGTCATGACAACTTGACATACTAACTTTTTTACTAAAATTAGAAAGGATATAAAAAAAATATAAAGACGTATTTAAAAAAGTTGTTGGATACATGAACATGATTAGAGGTGGAAGCTTTGTGCTAGGATTATGAAGAAAATTTTTTAGATAGAAATTTTTTTGGAGATTATGTTGGAAAAATACATTAGGATTCGTTTATCATTGGTTTCCCAATACAATTTTTTTGAATGGAAATTACGTAATTTTTTTGCCATACTAGATATATTGCAACTTCCAATTTTTTTTATTTTTTTTTATTTTAGTTCTAGAAAATGAAAGTTCTAATTATAAAGTTCACTCAGTAAACCTGAATAAGTTAGTAGGCACCGAGGAGAATTTATATGGCCATGAGGAGAATTTCATTAAACAGGAGTTTGGGATGGATTATTGTGCTACCATAGAGGGCACTGTGGTTGAAGCAGATGAAGTGACTGAGCGAGAGGTTGGGATGAAGTTTAATAGTGACAATACATTTTTGACGTTCTACCAAAGCTATGCCTTTCATATCGGTTTTCCAATTAGGAAAAGGAACTAGAGGAAAGATAAGGACGAGATTCTTCGAGACGTCAGGCTGGTATGTGGTTGGGAAGACAGCAGAAAGAGTACATGCTCTTCTATTATGCCTCGTCCAACAGGTCAAACCAGGTGCAAAGCTAGATTGCAAGCCTGTTCAGATACGGCTGGAATTTGGCACATAACAATAATAATCACCTACCAAGCCCATCAAAATCTAGACTATATAATTGTAATCGAGGGCTGAGCGAGCAAGTTAAAAGACAACTTCAATGTAATGACAAAGCAGGGATTTCATTGGGTAAGAGTTTCAACGCAACTCTTGCTGGAGCAGGGGGCATGAAAATATATCATTCACTAAGAAGGATTTTCGAAATTACATTGATAAAGTTAGGAGTTAGAGAAGGTAATGCAGCTGCTATTCATGCTTACCTTTTGAAAATGACCAATAAGAGTCCGGGTTTCTAATTTTCCATTGATATGGACGAGGGTGGTCGATTAAAGAATGTGTTCTGGGCTGACAGTAGGTGCAGGCAAGCCTACAAGGAATTTGCAGATGTAGTCTCATTCGACAAAACATACCAATTGAACAAGTATGATCTTCCATTCGGTCCATTTGTCGGCGTTAACCGTCATGGCCAGTCGATACTGATTGGTTATGGTTTATTGACAAACGATTCATTATTCATTATTTAATTTATTCACCATTAATGTTTGGATGCGTTAACCATTCATTATTCACCTTGCTTTCTTACTTAATTGATATTGTTTGGTAATACTGATATGATATAGGAATTCAAAGAAAGACAAAAATCAAGCCTTTGCAAGCATAAAAAAGGTGACTGAATCAGTGGCCGTAAATCAAGCACCGTAATATCCCGTGTTTGAGGGTCCTTTATAAAGGAATTGCTTGTAAGGGTTCATTTGAAAGTAGTAATCCCTATAGAAATTGGATATTAGTTTCAATATGGTAAACGTTGTCATAGATGGCTGCTTCTAATGGTTACCTAGTAGCTTGTACGATGTAAATATTCTCTTGCTATCTACATGGAAGTGTTCAATGTTTTAGTAGGAAAAAAAAAATAGAGTAATGGTTTCTACTATGGAGTCTTATGATAGTAATGTTCTGAACTTTCAACGTAGGCTAGCTGGTGGAATTACCAAACACACAGTACAATGTGTATTATGTGCCAATATACGAGCTTTCTCAAGCAACTACGCCCACAAATACTCTATATAGCCAATATGAAGGCGATGAAGTCATTGGTACGAAAGATGCACAATATCTTTGAGGATAGTTATTATATTTTTCTTGTATTTACATTTGTGGCGTTGTTTGAGTTTTGGATGGTTGGAATAATACTATGACTTTTATTCTTTAAGTGGAAATCAAAATGATAATAACTATGACTTTATTATTATTTTTTTTACTATTTCCATGTTTTCAGTTTTTGGGATAATTAGGTATATTTTGTCTTCTAAATTTTGGACGAGGATGTTATGATTTCTACATATGGGCTATAGTGTTTTTAAAAATTTTTAACGGGTATTTGAGATTGTTATATGTATATTTTCAGATCTTGAAGGATGTTGACATGAGCATTGATGAAGTGTTGCTATTGCTCAAAAATTTTGGCAACGTAGATGAATTTTTCATAGAATCATTGTAATTGTTATTATTTTTTTTCTTTTTAAGGAAGTATCATTGTAATTGTTAAATTAACGGATACTACTATTGGTATTTAGTTTTAGACAATGAACACGAATGTTAGTGTTCCACTAGAACAATTGTAAATTTAGTTTGCAACGTTAATGATGTTATTATAAACTTAATGACGTGTTCTTAATTTCTGCATATGGCGTAAAATGCTTGTTGTGTTTAGGTAGAGGAATCAACTTATACTATGTTCGGTATAAATTAATTTAACATTAGGGGTATGAAAGAATGATCTGTAATAATATGTTAGAATCACAAAATTGACAAGCGTATAATTTTGTATTCATTCAATATTTGATCTAATTTATTCACATATTTTTGGAATCGTTAGCTTATTGAAGAATTTATTTACATGTTTTGGCAATCATTAGCTACTATTACAGGAGAATATATCGATTAGCTGCGCGGCCGCACGTTGAAGGCATGGATGGATTGTAGGCTGTGCATTAAAAGGCAAGGAATTGAAAATTGGACTCGAGTAGAAATCGTATTTAAAGTATGGGGTAATTTGGTCATTTGAGTAGTCAGCCTAGTGGTTAATCTTGTGGCTTACTATTGTTAGTGGTTAAGATGAGTTCAGGAGATCTCTAGGAGCTTGATGGATGTTCCGTGAGGCGTGCAGGAGAAAAAAGGAGCAACGAGAGTTGACTCGTTATCAAAAGGCGTAAAGAGAGAGTCTTTTATAAGTTTACTTTTTGCATATTTAGTGTTTATTGTGATAGTACTTTTTATTTTTTCTCCGTACTAAACTCATCTCTTAAATTAGTGGATTTGTTTGTCCCGTGGCAAGAGTGCCCGCAGTTTTTCCCACTTGGGTTTCTGCGTAATCATTCTGGTGTTATTTTATTCCGCATTCATACCTGAGCTAGACACATTTAGGTCGCGTTTCACTTTACACCAATAAAACACATCTAGACAAGATACATCCTGACTAGTGTCTAGATAACCACCGAATTTACAAGTTCAAACTTGAGCAACATGTAATGACATTTGTTATCGTGGACATTACAATAATCTTTGCCATGCACTTCCTATTTCTAGCTATTTATGTTTATGGTCTATTCATTCACTATTGTGTACTAAACCAACGAATCAATTGTATCATTATTTAATTTATCATACACCTTCCATTGCCTTGTGATTCCTTCTTAAGAAATGGAGAGGTTGGTGATCAAACCAACCATCTCAACCTTAAAATGATTCGACAAATTGATGCAATTACACGAGTCACACAAGTTCTTAAAATTTTAGAACCAATCTATAACTCGAGTTCAAAGATGCAATTTTATGAAAGTTTGAATGGCTAATTTGTAAATCAACTTAATTTATAAATATAAATTTTAACGTGACTCTATTTCATATAGGTCAACCTTTTTGTAAGTCAACTTTCCCAAATTATGTAGGTAGGTTTTTTACTATTTCACACGGTTTAGGTCCCCCAACTATTACTTAAATCTTTTACGTCACAATTCGTGTCCGTCAAGTCAGCCCATGTCGGTTGGCATGTCCAGGTTAGGTGTGTATATATATATATGTGTGTGTACATATATATGTAATCGTAATGATCAGGTTGATTTCATTCTAAGTCCTAGTACTTTAATTAAATAATCATATGAAAATATAAATCATGCAACACTTGCATAAAAAAAACTTTACACAATTTTTTACACAATCATAACAGCCATTGCATATATTACATCACTTTCAAATCAATAACATGATGCCATTTGTCTAATTGCTTGACTATGTTCATCATTAATAATTATTAATTTGCATAGCATTGACAATAGTCCTTACCCTGCATGTTGTGTCGATAAATACTCGTCTTGTTGCCCCCGGGGCACATGGTGTAGCGGAAAAGGGCGGGCGTGGGAATGTCGAAACCCCTGGTGATCTCGTATTTGATTCCTGACAGCTTCATCACATAACTCGCGATTTAACTTCTCCATAAAGTCTCAGGGCAGGGAATGAGAGGGCGCTTGTGATGAGGAGTAAAAAAAAAAATATATTCCTTTTGCTAACCCAAACTTCCATATTATTCACTTTTTCCTCCCACAGTTCGCTAAAGGAATCTAGCTAGGCTCACTTCATCCTTTCGTTCCTCAATCTTGCCCAACTATGGAAAAAATTTCAGATGATCAAAAGCCTCATTCTGATAAATCATCCTTGCAACAAAAGGAAAAATGGTTCTCTGATGCATTTCTCCACAAGTTCAGGGGCTTCTGGATTTGGTCACCATATGTTCAAACCACGAAAAGAAATCTGGAGACTTTTAAGCCACTTCTCACTGATGTAATCCTTGCTTTTTCCCCAAAACTGGCACTACATGGCTTAAAGCTCTGTTGCATTCCATTATTTTCAGAGATTTGAAAGAGAATTCCTTAGTTTCTAACCACCCCCATAACCTATTTCCATTTCTGGAAGCGACTCTGGATGTTGAGTTGAATGTTGGAGATATCACTGAATTTAGTTCTGAAAGAGTAAGAATTCTTGGAACCCATATTCCTTACCAGATCATCAGCGATGTTCTGAATTCCTTTGACAGTAAGATTGTTTATGTTACAAGAAATCCAAGGGACACTCCGGTTTCGCTATGACATTTTGTGCAGAAGAGGAAGAAATTCGAAAAAGATCCATGGACACTAGAAGCTACTGTTAATCACTTCTGCAATGGGGTTCTCCCCTTGGGCCTGTATTATGATCATGCCATTGGCTTACAAGGAAGAAAGCCTGAGAAGGCCAGAGAAAGTTTTCTTTGTTACTTCTGAGCAACTCAAGGAAGATTGCAAGATTCAGGTGGCAAGATTGGCTGAATTTCTGGGGTGTCCATTTGAAGGTGAGAATAAAGAGTGAACTTTGAGACTTTGAGTAATCATGAGATAAACAAGTCAGATACCAAGGGGCTTTCCATTGCTTTATAATTCATTTTTCAGAAAGGTTGGAGATCACACCAACTGTCTCAGCCCTGAAATGATTCAGCAAATTGACACCATTCTGAGAGGAAAGTTTCTCGCTTCTGGTTTTGATTATGGGATCTAAATTATTGAACTATTCATGCGCCTATCTTGAAACTTGATAGACATTGAAGATATAATAAATAATATAAATATGTATGACTTGGTCTTATTAATGATACTAAGAAATGTTGCCGTCATTTTTAGACAAGGATCAACCAGTAGGTTCCAAATTCCTTTGATCACTAAAAAGAAACCTAAATCCAATTAAACACGGTTATAAGCGAAATCAACAAGAAATTCATTATTTGTCCTTTTTTTCTAATTACTTGCAACCTCTATGGCTTGACCACGGAATTGTTGCCCAAAATTCTAGAAAGTTTCCTATTTCTTTGGCGGTGGTAGACTTGTCGACAATATTAATAGCGGTGATAACGTGACTGTTTAGGAAGAATGGTAATCTTTTTGGTTATGTTTTACTTATTTAATAAGCTATTTCTCTTTTGTTATTGAAAATGATCATTTTAGTCTTTTAATCAAAATATATCCGACTTTTAACAATACAAAAAATTAGTACCAATTCGTCAAAAAAGTGTTGGGAATTAATGTAAATTTCTCAATTACGCCCGCATGACCGTTGTTCAAGAAATTTAATTGAGACACGGAAAAATAAAATAACGAAGACAAATTTAACGGCCTGTCAAAGCTTTCCACTATATGATTAAAGTCGCTTACAACCATACAGAAGTTTCACTCTCCAAACCTATTCCCCAAGTATAACAAGAAAAATATACCAAACTTTACCGCATATACCAATTTCTACCCTTTGCCTGACCTGCGAAGAATTAAAGAAATCCCAAGATGCTAGGCAACTATTTTTCTTCACAAGACTCTCTGACCAGATTCAAGTGGCACCCCGAATTTTACCACACCTAATTTTCTACCCTCTGAACAAACCACAAAGAATTACAAAAAAAACTCTTCAAGGTGCTAGACTCATTAATTTTTCTCTCAACTCACTTGTACTACTTGTGTATAAAAGAAGAAGAAAACATATCTATTTATAGGCTTCGTTTCCTTAGAAGACAAGACAATCCTTCTATGATTTAGATTCTTTTTCTTTCCCTTTCCTTTTCCTTTTCCTTTTCAATTTTAGATTATTTTTTACAACAACCCATCAAAAAGTAGTACCGATGCAAACAAATGCTAATTTTAAGAGGGGGCTTGTGCAAATTTAAAAGGTTGTGGTAGCCTTTCCCTTCCTTTTTTCTTTTTTTTTCCCCTTTTTTTTTTTTTTGGGGAACCAAAAGGTTGTGTGGTCTTTGTAGTTTTTATGCAGCAACACCTAGCTTTCTTGCCCCAAAACTGGAGGGACTGTAATTTTATTTTTGCCCCCAATTGACTTGCGGACTATTTTGATTTTTCAATAATTTTCCTAATTTCCTCATCTTCTTGTCTTGTGTACTCGACCCGGCTATCGGAATTCCATATAGAATTGATTGCCCTTTTCATCGGATTACAGATACCGAAGAGGGGTTCTTACTTTTGGCTTCTGTTTCTCCAGAATCATCTATCCCGTAAGCTCCATGCTTTTATCTGTTTAATGTTTCATTACTTCTCATCGTGATTGATCAGTTTCTATTTTTCTTATATATATATATATTTTGTTTAGGTCGTTTATTAAGTGTATAGGAAGAAACAGTGTTAGAATTGTGTAATCTGCACTGAGTGCGTTTGTTTAAGAGTGAATGAAAATTTGTCTTTTTCATCTATATGTAAAATGATAACCAGTTTCTTGATTTTGAAATTGAAGAAACCAGAAATTTTAGGATTTTCCTTGCTTACTCCATTCGTTTCTGTTATCATACTCTTTTGTTAGTCTTATGTTGTGAATTTGAATAACAGCTTTAAGAAAAAGCTCCAGTCTTTACCCCTAGAGCTCATTGACAACAACGCACAAAATATACGCCAATTTTAAGTTATCTGATGCTGCGTAAGTGATTTTTTAAGTTAAATTCGTCCTGAGCAATTTATGGTGACACTATTTTCTGTTTTTCTTATCCAGTTTTCTCCCATCAATTCACTTGTGGATGGGAATATTTTCTAGTGTTCTAGTTGTCAGTGTTTCTGGCTGTTTTCCCGGGTTCAAATATGTTATGTTATTGGTATCTATAGTGTAAGGTCCGGACTATGCTGTCTCTTGGAGGGAAAGGCGCTCGTTTGAACGGCTACTCCGACTTCTAGGAGCTTGGGGCTAATAATGGGGCTAATAATTTAACTTTCTACTGTATTTGTAATCAATATTTGCAAATCACTGAGGATGCTTTAAAGGAGGAAGAGATCTTGACAGATTATAGTAGGTTGATGCTGGTGATATGGGTGCTCTTTGTTGCTGTTTAAGAAACGAATTTGAAGATTTTGCTCATCCGGATGATTCAGCTTACGGAAACTTCGTATGCGTTCGTTGTTTCTTTCACAACTTCTTACACGTGGTATGTTTTAAATTTATCAACTGTCTATTTAAGTTTTTGAGTGGATTGATAAATTCAGCTGCAGAGACTTGTGAATTATAGAGCTTTGCAATGATGCAATCTAAGCACTGAGCTCATAGCTACATATGTTCAAATTGGCTAAAAATTTGTTCAACTTCTGCTTGAGATAACCATTAGATTTTCTGAAGTAAAGTCTATGTACCGTAGTAATTTTTAGAAATTAAGAAATCTAGTTTGATTTCTGTTTCCAGAATTCTCCGTAAACCTATCACTGACTTCTTCATAAGCTTAAAGAATTTAAGCGCTTAGGAAATCTGTGCACATTTAGAGTTCTTTCTGCTTGTGGATCCATATCATTTGCTGGCCCACAAAATTAAGCAACAATTAGTGCTTTAGAATCCTGGCATATTTGAATTACTTGACCAGCTAAATGGGGTGCTTGGCTATCACCTAGCTTAATACCTGAACCCTCCTCAAGGGAAGCCTCAAGTCAGAAATTCTATTTGATTGCTAAAATAATTTGATGTCATATTTCATTGCTGTATTCTGCAGTACACATCATTGTTTCCTAGAGGAGAAGAACAGGAAATTGCTTTGTCCACCCAAGGAACATCTTTAAGTTCTGCAGCATCTCCAGATAATTCTCTAGTGGATATGTACCACTCTCCTCCAAGACCTCTGCCTTATGATGCGGATCCTAGATATTTTCCGTTGCAGCGGGAAGGACTGGTCTTTGGACGGGAGAAAAGCTCAAGTCATGTGCAAGACGAAACTGAACCACTGAGGAGAAGCGAAATTGATGAAGAGTCCGAATCATTGAGTGGCACGGACAAATTGAAAGATCGGAACATGTGAAGAAGACTGCAATTTAAAATCATCACCAAGGCTTTCGATAACTAAAACAACAGATTTTGCTCATATTTACACTTCTTCAGAGGATGAAGATGTCTGCCCGACATGTCTCGAAGGTGAGAATACGGCGTTTGTCCTTTTCTGGCTTTTCCTTTAAGCAATTATTACGTTTTTTTGTTCTTTATGTGTAAAGTGTTGCCCTTTTGGCATTACTTGGGATTCATTTTTCCTTTCTGCATAGATTGATATGAATACGACGCTCTTCCGATCTCTGACCTTGGGCTGAAAGTGTGAAACAAGAATGTTTGATTGCATGTAGCAGCATCACAAAGAAAAATGTAATCTTGTACATGGAATTTTGAACTGTGAATTTTTAATTCCTTCTGCCGGGCCCACAAATTTTCTGCACATGTTTGCTTGAGTTGATAACTGCTGATCAAAATGCAACTCATAATTTTTGGTCCTGGGTTCTGGATTTTCTTTGTGTTGATTCAATGCATCTTTTCTTGCAGAGTATACTATTGAAAACCCGAAGATAATTGCAAAATGTTCTCACCATTTCCATCTTGGTTGTATATATGAGTGGATGGAAAGAAGTGATAACTGTCCAGTTTGTGGCAAGGTAGCTCCAATCTTCCTTTGTTTTGACTATTTTTATGTCTGCTTTATTCAACTGCAATCTTGATTATAGTGTTCAATGGACGGATCTAGAATTTTTAGTTGCATGGGCTGGAACATACAAAATATCAAATCGACTAAGTCTATATATAATTTTTTGGAAAATTTCTACATTAGCTTGTTCGATTCTCAATATTTGTCCAATTTTGGAGAAATCATAATGAGGAGAGAGGTAGAATGTGTATTGGAAATGTAAAAAAGTTTGAAATATGTGGTAGTAATTGAGCAGTTGTCAAATCAAATGTCAAATCAGTAGGTAAAATCATAATTGGGGAGAATAACAAGAATCGAACCAGAATTTTTAAATTTCCTTTTATTCTAATTGCTCACCTCATCTAACAATTAGTTCTGTTGCTTTATTTCTCTCTCTTTATGCAATTGCTCCTATGATGCAATCTGGTGCTGAAATATGACTGATGTAGCCTGTACATCCAACATCAGTAATATTAATTTACTACAAGTCACAAAATGAAGATTAATGTCTCTAATCAAATTGGCTTGCCATCTCCTTGGGCATTTAGAAGATTAAACTTTAACTGCAGTCTTTCAGTCTTGAGTTGCTTCCCCCTCTAGTTAAAGGAAAATCCACTCAGAGGGGAAGTTTAGGCTTGTTACGGCAGTTTGTAATTCAGTATGGGAATTGTAAAATATGATGAATTCAACTAAAGATATTTAATTTCTTGACAGTGCTGAGAAGTAGACAAGAAATGGGATTCTGGGTTTTCATGTCGTTATCTAGATATCAACATTGCAAAAATGAGATCTACATATTTTCACATTAACAGAGGAGTTGCTTCTGAGATAACTGGGTGACTTCCTGACTTCAAGGCTTAGCATAACGTGCTAACCTGACTAGTTGGGGTTTGATTGCTTGTAGAAATGGACATATGCATATTTTTTCAACTGTGGTTAATTTGTTTCATTTGCTTTTCAGGTGATGGAATTCGATGAAACGACATGATCTTTCCAAAAGGTTATAGTTGTGGATGAGTCCAACATCAAACAGAAAGGGAAACAATGAACAGGGTTCAAACGCGTAAAGTTATTTTGGATACCTCATACCATAAAGTCTGTTTTGTATTACGACATCATCGCTGTTGCTAAATATTATCCCAGTTCTTGGTACAATAAAATATCTCCCAATCACCAATAATTTTTGCCGAGTGCTGCTTTTTGTGAGGTTCAGTCTTGTATATATACATTTCATGTTCGGCTGTGATTCTGTTTGCTCGATTTATACAATATATCTGAAGGTGATTTCGATAATGATCATTGTTCTTCTAATTTCGTATCAGAAGGTGAATTGACAGGCTGATCAAAAGTTTTCATTGATTTCTATGGCTAAGGCCCAGTAAGGGAAATTTGAAGTGCACATACATTGCTCCAATACTGGATACCAAATAACACTGAGTAACAGAAAAGAGTAAAGAAACCTGCTGTGATACTGCATAAAAAACCAGCGACTATCATCTACTTAGTAATAATAGAAAAGAAACGATAGAATAACACTGGACAATGATAGTGTGAGAAGAGTAGAGAGGCTCGCTTCATCCTATCGTCTATTTACGATTTTGGGACGTAAATTTTTCCTTCATCCTTCTAAAATGGGTGAGCAACTTGCTCATATCAGGAAGATTTTCCCTAATCACCGTCTCTTCCTTAAAATTCACAGTCCATTCATGCAATCGAGGCAGAGTACTAGGTTCCAAGATTTGTACGCCCACAGTTTCTTGTCTGCAATCAAACCAATGAGTAAGCCACCCAAATGCTAAGTCCAGTAATCCAATTCTATTGCCACCAAAGAACTTCTGATCTGCTAGATCTTGGATAATCTTCAGAACCTCCAGTACTTCCCATGTTGACTTTTCTCTATCTTCTCGGGTGGCCCGAAAGAATGAGAAAAAAGTGAGACCCTTCAAAATCACAAGAATTTGATTTTAGTATTGCATTTAAGGAACTCTTTAAGTTGCCAGAGGCTTGTTACATGTTTCCTTCAGCAAATTACCTTCTGCTGACCGAAATCGATCCAGAAACCGACCGTGGCTGTCTCATAAGGATCTGCAGGCAACAAAGGGTTCTGAGGCCATGTTTCTTCAATGTATTCAAGGATGATGGCTGATTCTGCAACAGGTTTACCGCCATGAATAAGCACAGGGACCTTTTTCTGGACAGGGTTGTACTGCAAAAGAGACTGGCTCTTATTGGAGAGGTCTTTTTCTATGTATTCGTACTGAACACCCTTTAGCTTCAATTCCCATATCACTTTGTAAACATAGGGGCTTGCCCAAAACCCGTGGAGACTCACGTCTTCCATAGAGTAAAAGGTTGAAGAAAAAGAATGGGTGTCTACTTGATTCTTTTTTGTAGTTTATGTGGCTATTTTATGTGGAATTTTGTTCGCGAAAAAGAACTCAGAGAAGTTTCCGAGAATTGACCATTGGGGTCACGCTTTTTGTTTGCTACTTCGAGGAAGTTCTTGATGATAAACTAATGGTCCTAGCGGGATTACTCTGCTTTTATATTATAATATAATTGTGTAACTAAGAGCTTCTACATTAGTAATATTAAAATTAATTATCCACATAAATAAAAAATAGAATTCTTAATAATTGTTAAAGAATACTTAAACAAGTTAAATTTAACTATCAATTTGTGCCATATTATTAATTCTAAATAAGAGCTTTAAATTTAATCATCAATTCAATAGTTAAATAGTAGATCAATCCCAATTTAATTAAAATAAAAAAAAATAATATCACATAAAATATTAAGTTTGTTGTTAACTTTAACAATAAAACTAACAACTTGTTAAATTAAATACTTTTAACAACTACTTTAATACCACCAATGTAAATCTTTTTTGAATTGTCAACTAATAACTCCGCTAATAATCTACTTTAGCACTACAAATGTAGATGTTCTAATACTACTTTGAAACTGATAAATTCAGAAATTTTTAAGACCAATAAAAGATGAGTATCTGCACATTCACACATCTCAACATAATTATGACATCATGGGGGTTATGAAGATCGGATTGCCTATCCTATGGTTTTGAGAAGATGGAAACAAGAGAAATACAGAAGATACGAACATATGCTAATTATCTTTTATCAATGTGAAACAGATGGTTACATTCTGTGAAAAATTTGACTTATTAATGATACAAATTATAAAACCTTGGGTTTATATTCGCAACATATTTTTGTCCGAATAGATCACAATAAGAAAGTCACTGGTTCTATCTTAATTGATAACAATATTTTATTAACTTGCAGCTGTTTGAAAAGTTCTCAGGAAGGTCTCGGGTGGTTGGCCACCGCTCAACTGGTGCTTCCCATTAATCTGTTGCAAAGACGAGTTAAAATAGAATCTGTAATTAACATGAGAATTTTGCCGATGGAATTGATATTTAGTCTACTTACCACATAATGTGGGACTCCACTTATATTGGCCGAGTACTTTTGAAGTTCCTCATTAACCTTCACAAGAAGCAAAGTCAGATGAATAGAGAAGCACACTCATTTTTACTTATTTATTTATTTAAATTACAAATGAACATGCTTGCCATAACTTTGTTCTAGACAAGACTGAGATGAAATAAAGGAAAAAAAATGCGAACAAATTTATCCGGATCTTGCAGATATTAGAGAAATAAGACCTCTTTCTTGTTAAAAAAAAAAAAAAAAAAAAAAAAAAAAAAAAAAAAAAAAAAGAGAAAACCTCTTTCAGTCCATTGTTTGGATTTTCCAGAAACTCCGCTGCCCCTTGTACACCAACCTTTTCTGCAGACTCCACAAGGAATTGCCTTCGAAAGAGAAGAGAATAGTAATTAGATTAAACTCCAAGAACTGAACCAATACAAGCTAACAACTAAAGATTGAACTGTGGTCATCTATATTCTATACTAACCTATCACCTATGTACTTTCCAAGTGAGAAATAACCAAGGCAAAGTTCTTCAACAAGTTTGTGTTGCTAGTCTGCCCCTTGTTTCCCAGCAAAATATATCAGTCTATGGCTGTCGAGCGTGTTTCCCCTGCACATCCAATACCCAGTAAATAACAAGCGATGTAAATACCATACTCTCATGTTTGGCTTGCAAAAAACTACACGATTGAGGGAGAAAAATGGGTTAAAATCTTGTCGGACTGGTGCCTTGTGCATTCTTCCTATTACTTTATAAATGATTTGCTAGCCATTCATAGGCAGAGGGTGGTGGGTGGTGTGCTTGGGTAGTGATGCCCTATAAAATAAATTGGGTAAAAATGAATTGAACTTACGTAAGTCCATTCACATCGTATTCCAATCCAAAGCCCTTAAAGATCTGCAATCACAATGCTTTGCAATTATATATTACTAATTACAAGAGTTGAGAATAAAAAAACTATCTGGATTGTTCAAGATAGAGGATTCAAGAAGCAAATTAAAACCTCTGCCATCCGAGATTCCATTTGTTCGGCTCGAGTTCCAAACCTATTCCTGTAGAAATCCTTCTTGACAACACCTTCATTGGGTGCATTAGGAATAAGAAAGAACGGGTGCCACCTGATCTGCAAGGTAGAAATTCTCACCAATTATGATCACGAGTGGAAAGCGTAAGATTGAAAAATATTAAAATAAAGTCCTTTAGCACCTCAAAATTGTATCGATCATTGGATGAAGCTATAGCTTTGTCCAGGTTCTTTTTCCCCACAAAGCACCAAGGGCATACAGTGTCTGAACTGACATCAATTTGAATAAGTTTCTTGGTGCTGCTGTCACTTGCGGCTGATTGGGCCATGAAGCTCGATCTGCAATAATTTGTAGGTGAAAATCACAATCAAAAGAAGGTAGCAGAATAACAAAAATGTTCTCAAATCCTCAAGACCAGAAAATCAACCGAGAATATCACTTTGGAGTTTCAGATGAAGATTATGAAACATTCCGGAACATTCATTCTGTGCCTCACGCCAAATGTTCACTTTCAAAAAAAAGCCGCTGAGCCCTGACAGATGACCTAAAATTTTCTTCTTTGCCTGAAACTACGCCAAAGCTACAAAACTTACTTGTGCCCTGATAGAGCATCAGGAAAATAGGCTTTTTCTACATCCATATGATCTACTAAAGTAGATCGGTATTGACCGTATAATAAAAGCAGATCTTGGTCCATGGAGTCCAAAGAAGGTAAGAACTCCAACCTGTCTGATGCCTAAATCTTATAAGCAATCAAGCAAGATAACGGCTGTTACCTGAATTTCGGTTTAACAAATTATACCAATTTATCATTTGCATCAATAACAAAGAAATTTTGTGCTGCCAATCAGGCAAGGCCTTCCTTTGGTTCTCCACAAGACAAGCCCCTAATTCTAGTATTTGTTAAGTCAATATTCAATTTCAGAAAGCGTTGGGGAAAAAAAATTCATAACTTCACAGTACAGAAGTAGAATTCAAGAAATTCCAGTAAACTGATCGGATACTGTGAACGAAAAGGCAATTTTGGTGAATCGAACGGAATATCAATAGGATGACAATAACTGATGTACAGAGAGATTACTTGAATATAAGAAAAGCTAACCTGTGAAGTGCTCGGATCTGGAATTGCTGGGGAGAACTCAAGCGCATGACAATGTGAAACAATCGCTTCTTCCTGTAGGACCTCCTTTTTTGTCTAATACGCAGCTTCATATTTGACTTTTTCCTGGTAGTTACTACTGCTTGTTTGATGTTTTTTATGTTACCAATTTATAGTTTTACTTATTATTAATTTGATATTTAATTTAATAGTTATTCAATTATAATCATATATTTTTCACATTTTTATATCTTCAATACACATTATACCTCTCTTCTCATTATAAATTTTCCACATATTGACAAATAAAGAGTATCAAACAAGCTCTAAGTCACATAATTTCTCATCCAAACAAAGAACGTGTTTTGATTTTGAGTATGGTTAATTTCACAAATCGTCTCTAACTTTTGAGTTAATAATTAATTTCATCCCCAATTTTTTTCATACTCTACAACCTCTAACTTTTAATAAATACACACAAATCGTCATTTTGTCACTATTCCATAAAAGTTTCAACAAAATGACGATTATACTCATTAAACTTTTTACTTTTTTTTTAAAAAAATTTAAAAAAATAATAAAAAAATTAAAAAACCCAACCCATTGAGTCAAAAAGTTTCTTTGTAATCCATTCTTTATGGTTAATTTTATCAGTGTCTAGACATCTACCCATATGATATCCTTATTAGTTAATATGATGTTTTAAAATATATATATATATATATATATATATCTTACTCATTCTGAGCCTTGACAATTTCATTATTGCTGTTGTTGTTGGCTTGAAAGTCGATTAAAAATACAGTCATACATAATCCCAAGCTAATTAAATGATCCCTGTCATTTTAAGAATATTTCTTCAGTTTTCCAATTTTCAGCAGCAAAAGTCACAAAAAGGCCTGCATCCATTTTCAGCATGGTGTCCCTCATTCTTTCATTTTCTGAAAATAAATTTCTCTATCAGTCAATGACAAGCGGTTAAGGCTGAAGATGGAAAAGAAGATGGTTATATCACTGTGTTAAAGATGAAGTTGACAGTCCAAATTTAGTTATATTTCATCATATATCAAATGAAAGTCAAAATGTCATGTTTGTAATTCTCCAGATATACCATAGGTGGTAAACATTTTTAGTAGAGACATGCTTTCAAAGGTGCAGGTTTGAAAATCGTAATAGTCATGGATAGTGTTAAATAGTATTGTTAGCGTACAAGTAAAACCCTGAAAAAAAGTGGATAGATTTGACTTTAACTGAGATATTATGTCTGTGAATTAAATTTCCTAATCAGAAGGACTTATCAATTATTAATTGATATATTTTTTACCTTCTATTTCTTTTGATATCTTGTGATTGCTATTCTTTATTTCTTAACCGGGCTCTAATTATCCACGCTTATTTTGGGGAGCCTTTTCTCCAAACACGGTGTTAATCTCTCTCTAAGAATTTGCGTGGATTTGTCTGTTGCGCCCAAGATATGCAGTCGATACTTAAGATGAGCCCAAAATAGGCCACGTATAAGCTTATTTCTTAAAAGTTTGTATCATTAGACTTCTTCCCCTTAGATCTTTTCTTACATGTGAGATTCTCCCTTTGGCACTTCATGCTTGTATCTTGTGATTAAAATGTACACGTTCCAATTTTTTTCCGTTTGTTGACAGTATTTTCAACTGTATATGTGTACAGTTTAGTTGCCACTGTTTTGCTGCTTTTGCACAAGTTGTGTAGCAATTATCACTTTTAAAGCCAGATCTACTCATCTAGTAGTTTTATACACGTCAGACTTTGTCATTACCAACTTAGAAGACAAATTCAAATAGGTGGTTATTTGGTAGATGTGCTTCTTGGGGCTGATTGGTGGATTGCTTCATGATAAAATGTTTGTAAGATGAAATACTATAAACGGGAATGTGAAAGCTATGTTAGGATGAAAAAAATGAGACATTATATATTGCAGACAGGTAGGGGTATAACCAATAGCAATAAAATTTATGACAGGATAATTTTGATAGTGATGTCATGTTAGTAGAAACTGTCAAATGATCAGGGGAGAGAAGGCTAAAAGGAAGAGTTGGACGAAGCTGAAGTTTTCAAAGAGTAGTTAAAGATTTGATTTTTGTATCCAAAATCATAATCTGGGAATATTAGAAGCCCTTTTTTTGTGTACTTTCTGTGGTATCCTTTTTTACATATTCATTTTTCTTTTAAACTTTGCCATTCCAGGTTATTCGCCAAGTTTCTTGTGGGGCTGTTCATGTGGTTGCTCTGTCATAAGATGGCTTGTTTCAAGCATGGGGAAATTTGAAGGCTGAAGTGCACATACATTGCTCCAATACTGGATACCAAATAACACTGAGGAATAGAAAAGAGTAAAGAAACTAGCTCCGATGCTGCATACAGAACCGGCAACTATTGTCGACTTAGTAATAATAGAAAAGAAATGGTAGAATAACACTGGACAACGCTAGTAAGAGAAGAGTAGAGTTGCTCGCTCCAACCTATCGTCTATTTAGGATATTGGGGGGTAAATTTTTGAATAATGCTATTTATCTAGACTAGAGATTGTTACTTTCTTATTAACTGTTAAATAAATAACAATTCCATGTATTTATACGTCCCAACCCATTCCCCAATGTAACGATGCCAACTAATAACATCACTCCAAATTTTTCCTTCAACCTTCTAAAATGGGCGAGCAACTTACTCCTATCAGGAAGGTTTCACTGTCTCTTCCTTAAAACTCACAGTCCATTCATGCAATCGAGTCAGAGTTCTAGGTTCAAAGATTTGTATGCCCACAGTTTCTTGTGTGCAATCAAACCAATAAGCAACCCACCCAAATGCTAAGTCCAGCAATCCAATTCTATTGCCACCAAAGAATTTCTTATCTGCGAGAGCCTAATCTTGGGTAATCTTCAGAACCTCCAGTACTTCCCATGTTGACTTTTCTCTATCTTCTCGGGTGGCCCGAAAGAATGAGAAAAAAGTGAGACCCTTCAAAATCACAAGAATTTGTTTTTAGTATTGCATTTAAGGAACTCTTAATTTGCCAGAGGCTTGTTACTATAGTCTAAAGAGGAACGTTTTCTTCTTGTTTCCTTGACACGGTTACTGTAAAGGAGCCTGGCTATTATTGGAGAGGTCGTCTTCTATGTATTCACACTGAACAACCTTCAGCTTCAATGCAAAAGTCACTTTGTACACATAGGAGCTTGCCCGTGGAGACTCACGTCTTCCATAGATTAAAAGGTCGAACAAAAAGATTTGGGGTCTACTTGATTCTTTTTTGTAGTTTTTGTAGCTATTTTATGTGTTTGGTTCTTGGTAAAACTTAAAGAGAATTTTCCAAGAATTGACCATTCAGGGCCACGCTTTTTGTCTGGAAGCTTCCAGGAAGTTCTTGATGATAAACTAATGGTTCTAACAGGATTACTCAACTTTTATATAATTGCGTAACTAATACTACGTTGAAACTGACAAATCCAAAAATTTTCAAGACCAATAAAAGATGAACATTTGCACATTCATACTTTTCAACATTATGGGGTCAAAAACAGCGGATTGCCTATTCTATGGTTTTGACTTTTGACCAGGTGGAAACAAGAGAAATGCAAAAGATACAAACATAAACAAATTATCATTCTCAATGTGATACACATGGGTACATTTTGCGAAAAAGCTCACTTATTAATAATACAAATTACAAGACCCTTATTAATGATACAAATTACAACACCTTGGGTTTATATTCGTAACATATTTTTGTCTATATAGATCACAATAAGAAAGTCATTGGTTCTGTATGAGTTGATAACAATATTTTATTAATCTGCAACTGCTTGAAAAGTTCTCAGGAAGGTCTCGGGAGGTTGGGCTCCGCTCAATTGGTATTTCCCATTAATCTGTTGCAAATACGAGTTAAATTAAAATATGTAATTACCATGAGATTTTTGTCGATAGAAGTCATTTTTATTCTACTTACCACAAAACGTGGGACTCCACTTATATTGGCCGAGTACTTTTGAAGTTCCTCTTTAACCTTCACAAGAAGCAAAGTCACATGAATAGAAAAGCATGCTTATTATTTTTCTTTTTTCTTTTTTTTTTTTTAAGGATTTTTTGTCTTCTGAAAAAAAAAAATTACAAATGAACATGCTTTTTATAACTTTGTTCTAGGCAAGACTGAGAAAAAATAAAGGAACGAAAAGGCGAAACAAATGTATCCATGTCCCGTAGATATTTAGAGAAATAAGGTTTCTGTCTTGTTAAAAAACAAACCTCTTTCAGTCCATTGTTTGGATTCTCCAGAAACTCTGCTGCTCCTACTACACCAACCTTTTCTGCAGACTCCACAAGGAATTGCCTTCGAAAGAGAAGAGAATAGTGATTAAATTAAACTCCAAGAACTGAACCAATACGAGCTAACAACTTAAGATTGAACTGTGGTAATTTATACTAACCTATCACCTATGTACTTTCCAAGTGAGAAATAACCAAGGAAAAGTTCTTCAACAAGTTTGTGTTGCTTGTCTGCCCCCTGTTTCCCAGCAAAATATATAACTCTATGGCTGTCGAGCGTATTTCCTCTGCACATCCAAGACCCAGTAAATAACAAGCGATGTAAATACCATACTGTTATGTTTGGCTTGCAAAACTAGATGGCGTTGGAGTTAATTGAGGAAGAAAAAAGGGTTAAAATCTTGTTGGACTGGTGCCCTGTGCATTCTTTCCTAGTAATTTAAAAATGATGTGATAGCCATTCATGGGCAGAGGGTGGGTGGTGTGCTTGGGTAGTGACGCCCTATAAAATAAGTTGGGTAAAAATGAATTGAACTTACGTAAGTCCATTCTCGTCGTATTCCAATCCAAAGCCCTTAAAGATCTGCAATCACAATGCTTTGCAATGATGTTATATATTACTAATTACAAGAGTTGAAAATAAAAAATCTATCTGGATTGTTCAATATGAAGGATTCAAGTAGCAAATTAAGACCTCTGTCATCTGAGATTTTATTTGTTCAGCTCGAGCTCCAAACCTATTCCTGAAGAAATCTTTCTTAACAACACCTTCCTTAGGTGCATTCGGGATAAGAAAGAATGGGTGCCACCTGATCTGCAATATAGAAATTCTCACCAATTATGATCAGAAGTAGAAAGCGTCAGATCGAAAGAAAGTACAATAAAGTAAGTTCTTTAGCACCTCAAAATTGTATCGATCATTGGATGAAGCTATAGCTTTGTCCAGATTCTTTTTCCCCACAAAGCACCAAGGGCATACAGAGTCTGAACTGACATCAATTTGAATAAGTTTCTTGGTGCTGCTGTCACTTACCGCTGACTGGGCCATGAACCTCAATCTGCAATAATTTGTAGGTGAAAATCACAATCAAACGAAGCTAGCAGAATAACAAAAATGTTCTCAAATCTTCATAACCAGAAACTCAACAGAGAATCACTTTGGAGTTTCAGATGAAGACTATGAAACATTCTGGAACATTCACTCTGTAACTCATGCCAAATATTCACTTTCAAAAAAAAAAAAAAAAGGCCGTAGAGCCCCGATAGATGACCTAAAATTTTCTTCTTTGCCTGAAACTATGCCAAAGCTACAAAACTTTACTTGTGCCCGGGTAGAGTATCAGGAATTCTCTTCCTTGCCTAAATCTTATAAGCAATTAAGCAAGATAACGGGCCCTTACCTGAATTCCAATTTAACAAATTATACTAATTTATCATTTGCAACGATAACAAATATTGTGATAGAATAAATTTTGTGTTGCCAAACAGGCCAGGCCTTCCTTTTGATTCTGCACAAGACAAGCCCCTAATTCTAGTATATTTACTAAGTCAACATTCAATTTCAGAAAGCCTCGGGGGAAAAATCATAACTTCACAGCACAGAAGTAGAATTCAAGAAATTCCAGTAAACTGATCGGATACTGTGTGAGCAAGAAGGCCATTTGGTGAACCGAATGGAACATCAATTGGATGAAAAAAATCATTCCAGAAAGCCTTCGAAAAGAAATCATAATTTTACAGTACAACTGATGTACACAGAGATGATAAGAAAAGCTAACACCTGTGAAGTGCTCGGACCTGGAATTGCTGGAGAGAACTCAAGTGCATAACCGTGCGAATCAATCGCTTCTTCCCGTAGGACTTCCAGTCTGTTTGGCACCTCCATTTATATACAATTTCGTTTATAAACTGTCATCTAATATCATTTTATATGAAAAACGTAAAAGTTAAGTCTCAATTTTTTATTTTCACATGAAATAAATAATAAAATAATGTCACTTATATCAACATATACAGCTTCATACACCTAACTAATTTCTTATTCAAACAAAGAGCACGTCTAGAATTTCGAGTTTGAACGACCAACTTGAGGTTGAGTTCGGTGTTGGCAATGACACGCGCCTGGTACCAATTTGTCTTATATGTTGTTATCCCAATCAATTTTTATTACAATATGCCGTCTTGGTTTCATTTTTGTTGAAAAAGTCAAAAATTAAAAATTAAGTCGTAATATTTTAAAAAATTCAATTAATAAAATAAAGAATGTGCTTTTTAAAAAAATCAATTAATAAAATAAAGGATGTGCTTCGTGTACAGAAGAAAATTAGCCAAAAGAATATAGAATGCCGTGGCAATATTCTAAAAGCTACATCACCCTTTCTGATTTTATCTAATTACATCTAACAACAAAGATAGAGAATTACACCATCTTCAACTTCAAGCCCGCTCATAATTTGCACTGCCTTCTATCACTGTCAGCAATCTCGCCGGCTCCAGCAAGGGGGACGAAAAATTGTCTGAGATCTTTTCAGCAATATAAGGTGAATTACATTATTTGGTCCAGTTTTACTCCTCCAAAATGGTCCGTAATTTTACTCACAAAATAAGAAGTCATAAACCCATCTTACTCCAATCTCCAGAGTTTGAGAGTCGAACTCTGACAGACCCATTTAACAACTGAGAACCCATTTCCTATGTGCCTTCTCAAGTCTCGTCGCCCACACCGCTACCTCTGCCTCCAACCATCCATCAATGTCAGCAAACCTAAACCAATCACCCATCAAGTTTTGGACTCGAGTAAAGTACTAGTAAATCAAGTCCGACCTTCCTAACTTAATTCCTTCCATGTTTCTGATTGGGACTCTTTCTTCTTCCGGGTGAGAAATGGGAATTTGGGAATTCCCGTAAAAAAAAAAAAGAAAAAAAGAAAAAATGGAAACAAAATTACATGGAAAGAGGCGAAGGGCCAAGGACAAGGAGTAAGTGGAGAAAGAAATGGGAGTTGGACTTGGCGGTGGGTGGGGTAGTATAGATAGAGGCGTGTGAATTTAGGGGTGAGAGGCGTGTGAAGTGAAGTGCCACGTCCTCCAGGACGATTTCTGGTTCAGAAGTCGAGCAGCAATTTCTATAAAATAATATCACGTAACAGATTATAATCTAAATAGTTGTCAATCACTTTGTGAGGTTGTAGTCTCCTTTTCATGGCCGCGGACAGGATAATGTCAGGGAAGGTATTTAATTTATGATTCTATACATTCCAATTCTCTATCATCAAGATTCAACACCTTATTATGAGGTAAAACAATTAAATAAGCGTAAACCATTCTCGACAGTACTACAAATCTATATCATCTTATGTCTATTTTACATTAATCTTTACTGAATTGCTTATGTATCAATATAGATCATAAATGAGGTGTGAATGTTTAGCATCAATAATTTTAGAGAAATACGAAAATATGACATAAAAAATAATATCAATAATTTTAGAAAAATACGAAAATATGACATAAAAAATAATATTACAGATGTGGTACACTCGTTTAGCATTATTATTATTCAACCACACTAAAACCCTAATGGACTTTTGCGAGGGGAAAAAATTGGAAGAGAGAGGGTCTGAAAATTAAAGAACAAACGTATTCACGTGGAATTTTTTTTCTGAAAATATCGGAGCAGCGGTCACCTCGGGCAAACCCGGCTGTTCTAGCAGGGTGGCCCCCGTTTTTCCCAAACTCTTCGGAACACAGACATCACCGTTTCTCTCGAAAATTAAG
>CAVNYN010213103.1:0-91226 GCA_963692815.1 Nyctanthes arbor-tristis
AAAAAAAAAAAAAAAAAAAAAAAAAAAAAAAAAAAAAGAGGTTTTGGATTTTGGCTACCTAGGTCCGCTATAACTTTGTCCATAGGTATAGCGTCTAACATATATGTGACACGAAGAATTCCAACTTCTTTCCCATCACTTTTTCTCAATTTGACCATTTTCTAAAATTACAAATCACGTACACATCGAAATGTGGAAAATATGGGACAAAGCATATGCATAAAATAAAATATAAAAAGCGCAAACAGTTTTAATATGATCGTCCCATCACTTCCTATCAGCAAACTTTTCATTTAATGACAAGAATCGTACATACAAGCGTTAGACAGGAGACTAAGGGGCCATGTCTCAATGGTAAAATCACCTCTTTACCGGGCATAGATGCAAGTCACCATCCCCTCCCTTATATATAATTCCCAAATTGTACTAAAAAATACATGTATTAATAGATACTAGTTGGGATCATGCGTTGCACGATGTTGGTTAGAATTGTAAAAGAGGTTTTAGTAATAATAAATAAAATGAGTTTTACAAGAATAATTCTATGTTTGAAATAATTTATAAAAAGTTTCATTAAAAGTTTACATATTAGTTGGAAGAAGAACTTAACTAAAATTATTATTATTATTTAGCTAACTAATAGAACTTATAAATTGAATTTAATTAGAAAATTTAATATTTATTGCTTTTTACTTTACCATTAAGAAAATAATATCAAACTAAAGCTAATAATGTAAGAACCAAATGAATTAAATTACTTTCACTTGTTAACTCGTATTAATGATCTTTTAATTTGACATCATATTGCATATGTTTCGACTTAAAAATAATATCGTAATCATGTAAAGAATAAAAATAAGCGAAACTCATTAAGTAAGAAACAGACAAACAAAGGCATAAAATTTTAAAAAAAAAAAAGGGAAAAATAAAAAAGCCTACAAAGCGTGAATAGTGCTGATGAAAGTGACTAAAAATAAGTGAAACTCGTTAAGTAAGAAACAAACAAACCAGACATAAAATAAATTTAAAAAAAAAAGGAAAAAGAAAAAAAGCCTACAAAAGTGTGAATAGTGCCAATGGAAGTGGCTCTTTTAATTATGTAGAGACACGGGCTTACGCTACATAGTTTAAAGCAATATATATTCCCCATTTTCTTGAGAGTTCCATTTTCATTTGAGTCTGAGGAGGAAAAAGAAGAAGAAGAAGAATTATGGAGTGCCAAGTTGGGGTGGTTTTTTATGATGATTTTGGGGGTTACAAATTATCATCAAGTGACAGAAGGTGCAATTGCAAGGCAGTTGATGGAAAAAATTGAACTTATAAATAGCAATGGTCCTTATTTGGGTATTGTAGTGCCCAATAGTTATGAAATGAACCCTCTTCTTGAATCTTCAAGTTTTGCTCTTCATCCTTTGTTTCCCTATTTGGATATTGCAGGTTATAATACAACTTTCAACCTCAATATTATAGTTATTATTGGTTATTAGATATATTACTAAACAAGAAAATGAAGCTAAAATCCTCTTTATTTTACCGTTTTGATATATCTCAATAAAGGAGTAGTTTTTCCCCCAAGTATTTGACCTTTACCCTTTTTTTTTTTTTGTTTTTGGGGGTGGGGGTCATTTTTCCACCCATATTTTGTGCATATGAACAGGAAGAAGGTTTCGGATTGGAACTGTGGAAAATCGAGATGTTATTATCGTCATGACAGGACTGAGTATGGTACGTTAGTTTGAAAAAATTCCTACTTATATTGATATTGAAGAGTAAAAAAAGAAAGGGTAAAAATACAAGATCAGCTTCAAATTTAAATTTATTTTCGCCTACAGCTCAATGCAGGAATAGCAACACAGCTACTGCTAAGTTTGTTCGAAATTTCCGGCATTGTTCACTATGGAATAGCTGGAAATGCAAATCCTCAGCTGGAAATAGGAGATGTTAGTATTCCTCAATATTGGGCTCATACAGGCCTCTGGAATTGGCAGGTATCCAAACAATTTATTTTTTATTTACTATTTCACTTTTTTTTTTTAATTTGGGGGAGTAACTCAGCTCGAAAATCCAATCTCAATTCTTCTTTTATTTACTTATAATAATTGTTTTGCTGCCGGGGTTCCATTCAAAATCTGTACATGTTCTAAAATGTGTACTTAAACTCGAGATGTATATGATTTCGGCCATGCATTGATGGTCCTTTATCAATTATTGTCATGTCTAGGCTGAATGCATGTTTTGATATTTTTTCATGTCTTATGCCTTTCAGTCTTAGTCGTTAACCAGTTTTTCTATTTATAAGCTAGATCGGGTTCTATCAGCCAAGTCACATGTCATATTTGACTTGATTGATTTCTATTGGCAATTGGCTCCATACACAGAGTTCGATCTGACTCCGTGGATTTCAGTCTTATTTAACTGAGTTTAATAAACTTGTTGTGACCAGAGGTATGGAGATGGAGCTGATGATGAACTTGCATTTGAATCTGGTGGAGACTATACAAGAAAAATAGGTTATCTCAACATCTCCCATTACCAAAATGGATCAACACCTTCCGACAATCTTCTCAACAACGTTTGGTATCAACCAGAAGAGATATTTCCTGTTGATGGACAACCTGAGATCAGACAGCATGCTTTTTGGATTCCTGTTGACAAGCAATACTTATCACTTGCATTACAAATTGAGGTTTTTCTATCTTAATTTGCTCAAATTAACTTTGTTACATAATCTCGTAAGTTTGCTACAAGTTGAAGTTTAGTCCATTCGTGTCACTGTTATGATGGATGGAAGGTTAATGTGATATTAATCCGGTTGACATCTTGGTCAAGGCGAAATAACTTTTCACGTCATCTTTCTGTATAGAGTCAAATTGAAGAAAACTTGAAGTTTAGCAATTAGTCCAGCACGTATAAAATCAACTTTCATTTTATAATTTGACTATATAATTTTGAGGAGTCGAAAATTGTAATTTTTGACTTCTCAAAAGAAAAAGTTGGATATACAGTGGTGTCACATAGTAAAAAGATTCCAATAATAATTGACCAATTATAATAATATCTTTAACTTGCTTATGCAGAATGCGGTCCTTGAGAATTGTGTTGATTCTATGTGTCTACCGAGACCTCCTCAAATATTTGCCGTTAAAAGAGGGGTGAGCGCTAATGTGTTGGTGGATAACCGTGCCTATCGAGATTTCTTGAGTCCAAGTTTAATGTAACCGCGATCGACATGGAAAGTGCTGGAGTAGCCCTTATATGTCAACAACAAAAGAAACCTTTCATTGCAATAAGAGCACTGTCCGATCTTGCCGGTGGGGGTTCTTCTCTCTCAAATGAAGCTGCCATTTTCACACCACTGGCTGCTAAAAATTCAGTTGCCGTTCTGCTTAAATTCGTCGCTTTGGAAGCACAGGCAAATACACGATCCCTCTACTCAACTCAATAAGGCTGTTGGCTATTGTTTTACGCACTCTTTTAGTAATTAATATCAGTCGATAGAACTCGACTTGACCCAATAAGGCTCTAGGGCTATAGCTATATATTGTTGCATCTAATTGAGTTCGATCATAATGTACCACGTACTATGTTCCTCATAAGTAACTATCTAATATACTTTGACTATCTGATTAATAATTGGTGCCAACGCGTCACTATGTACAAATGATCACTTTGTCACTTACATATTGATACTTTCTTACTACAGTCAGGAACGATTATATCTATAATTATAATGCTCCCAAGTCCTTTAGTTCTTTTGATGAAATTGTATATAGTTAACAAGCTCCTATCAAATTCTTGAAATGGTGATCACTCATTGTACTACAAGAAACGGGTTCGAAAGAGAAATGTTAGTCTTGTAGCAACTATTTTTATTTAAAAATAGAATGAAAATCAGCTCAATCCAACGCCTATCAACTTTGATGTCACGCCTATTTAACAAGTTTAACTGAAAATATGTTGGTTTCATAGAGGTAAAATAATAAAGGGGAATTTCCAAAAATGACAAAATTTAACGTTGTAAGGATAAAAATGTTCACTTTTCATTATTTGGACAAAAACCGTCAAATTTTGAGTAAAATGTTGTTTCTATCAATATTTACTTATTATAGACATTTTGGAGTGTCTAGCTATACATTTCAGATGTCAAAATTAATTATCTAACTATACAATTAGTTTCAGTAAATCTAGACAGTTGCACATCATTACATTGTTTTGTACAGTTGGAAGTCATTTTCTACACAATTTTGAAATTTGATTCTAAACAGCTAGATATTATTAGTTAGGGTATTTTTGTTCAAAAAATTAAAAAATTTTGAAATGTTATTAAACATATTTAATCTTGGAGACCTTTTAAAAAATGGCCATGTAATTTTGTCGAGAAAATGATAAAAATGACAATTTTTTTTTTTTTTTGAAAAGTTCAAAAAGTTGTCTATATTTATAAATGACATATAAAAAGTGGACATTTTTTACAAATTCGGGAATAAATAACCATGTCTAGGGAAATAAATTATATGAGTGTTTGGTTGTCATTTTGACACGAGGAAAATGCAAATAATCAACCCAGACAAAAATTGACACGAGGAATTAAGAGGACGATACGAACTGTCGGGGTGGGATCATTAGTACTATGAATTCAGATAGATATTTTTCCTTTCGTAGTGTATTTATGTGGTTGGTTGAGCTGATTACACCTTATCTTTTTACTAGTTACGGCACGTGCGTTGCACGTGTTGTAAAGTTAGTCCAAAATATATATGTAAATAAAAAATTAAATATTATTTTAAATAACTAATGAAGCAAATTTAAAGTGAATTTTATAACAATCGAATTACTGTTAAAATCCACAATTTTGAAATATTATCTATAATATATTACCTACTTAGAACTCAGAACAGTTACTACGCTATCATATATTGTAATCTTTAAGAAAATGTTTAATTTATTTTCTTGTATTTCTAGCAGCAAATTTTTCTTTTAATTTTTTTTTTTTTGTGTTTGGACATGTTTGGATACGTATTTTCATGAATACTTCTTGATTTAGTTTATAGTAGATCTTTTTGTTTCCATAGTGTATCTATATTAGTCCTTAATCGATATATTTATGAGCTAATTAGTTGAAAAAAAACATTCCGTGGAAGAATTTGGAAAAAAGCAAAAAAAGAAAAACAACAAAAGGAGCACAAAACGACAAAAAACATGGAAGACGATTTCTAGCAGTAAATTTTTCTTTTAATATTTTTTTTTGCACGAAATATATTTGTAAATAAACAATTAAATATTGCTTCAAACCACTAACGAAGAAAATTTAAAGTGAATTTTATAGTAATCGAATTACTGTCAAAATCTGTAATTTCGAAATGTTATTTATAATATACTACTCACTTGGAAATCAGAACGATTACTACGTTGTCATATGTTGTAATTTTTAAGAAAATATTTAATTAATTTATTTTCTTATATTTCCAGCAGCAAATTTTCTTTTAGGTACCAGGTAAAATGAAATTGGAGTTTTCTATTCTTTTTATTTATTTATTTATTTGGTTGGGGGAGAAAACTAAGAATTTTATTATGCATAAGAGAACGACAAGAACTGTCGGGAGTGGGATCATTAGTACTATGAATTCAGATAGATATTTTTTCTTTCGTAGTGTATTTATGTGGTTGGTTGAGCTGGTTACACCTTATCATTTTTTTTTTTAACCCCCGCCCCCAGCGGGACCACCCCCCCCCCAAAAAAAAAAAAAAAAGCTATAGTTACCGAGGTAAAATGAAATTGGAGTTTTCTTTTCTTTTTATTTATTTATTTATTTGGTTGGGGGGGACACTAAGAATTTTATGATGCATATAGGTAAGTTAGTTATTATGCATATATGTATGTGTGACACTCATTTAAATTAGATTTTAAAGGTTGAGGTGGGGGTAAATATTGTGTAGATGCGTGTCACACATAAAGGTATACATAATAACCAGCTTATCTGTATGCATAATAAAATTCTTGGGAGAAATACCGCTAAAGTTTCAGTAAGGTTTTTCAAACCTCCACTTAAAATTGATTGAGCGAGTAGGGGATTTGGATTTCGTGACCTTTTTTTATTCATATGTAATGAAAACTTCACAAATATAGAAGGGGGATTTCCAAGCCTTACACTCCAACAAATTACAAAATCTATCACATGGTAATAAACCAATTAACTAAAAGAAATAAGCCACTATAACTCTTTTTAATTTACATTTAGCAAGCCTCAACATCAAACACAACATTAAAAAAACTAATGAAATCTCAAAGAGGGCATATGTAAACTGTCCAACCCTTTCTTCTTTCGTTATATCAAGAGAGGCCAAATAGTCTACTCATGGCCAGAGTTAGGGTAGTCACCCCGATCCCCTAGCTACCCCATTTTTGAAAAAGTCCCCCTTTTTTTCTCTTTTACTTTTTGAAAAAAAAAATTATTATTTCAGTTATGAGTCGTCCAATTTCAGTTACCCCTTCAACCAAATTCCATCCCCATTTCAATTTTCGGGTGCCCTCAGTTCCTCTGCAAGAATAGAATAGGAGCCAAAACAATCCCATCAGGAAATTTCCTTCTTCATCCCAGAAATTTCCCTATCAAGCTTCTAATGGGCTTAATGATCCAGCCCGTGAAGTCGGGTCAATTTAAAAGGGACTCAATATTTTGGAGGACCACTAGTGCAATAAGTGGGCTAATAATTTCATTAACCTAAACAAACTTTGGCCGAGAGCTTTTATTTTTATAACATGCAGGTGTGGGCGTCGGATGGGTTGGGTCGGGTTGGGTTGGGTTTGGTCCCAATCCGAACCCGACTCGACACTGAGTCGGGTTGGCGATTTTGGAGCCGAGCCGACTCAACTCGGTTCCATAACCCGACTCAACCCGAGTCAACTCGGGTTGACTTGGATTGAGTCGGGTCTCGGGTTGGGTCGGTCTAACTTGAATTTCGTCCCAGAATTGAAATTGTGGCCCGGAATTTCGCCAATTTATTTTTTTGGCATATTTCAATGTGATTCAAGCCCAAAAAAATTAAAAATCGAGTTTTGTTATTTTTTTGGGCACGTTTCAATGTGATTCAAACTTATTAAAACTAGACAAAAAACTTGTTTATAACAACTAGTAATTAACAAGGCAAAAAACTTGTAAGTTAAATTTGAAATGAGCAAAAGTCTAAAAGTGTTAAAACCTATTTCATTAGTCAAACACGTTTTAGAAGAGGAAAAAAAAAAAGAAAAAAGCATTATACCGGGTTTAACCTGAGAACCCGATTCGGGTTAAACCCGAAATGGGTCCTCGGATCAGAGCCCGGCGGATCCGGCGAGTTCTACGATCTCCACCCGCCACCTGACCCAACCTGACCAGGTCGGGTTCTTTTGTCCTCAAACCGCTTCCGACCCGAAATGAACAATAACTCGACCCGACCCGGCCAATTGCTGGTCGGTAGGGTCGGGTTTGGCGGATTACCAGATTTGACACCCAGCCCTAATTACAAGGGCGATAAAGGAGAGGGGAAATTGGGGGGATTTCGAACCCGGGTCAAACCCGTAAGGGGTAAGCCTTTTTCCACTTGGGCTACCCCTTGATCCCAACTTTGGCCGCAAGTTAGTGACGAACATTTGGGAATCAAGATTTTAAATAATTTGCCTTTAAAAAAAAAATTATTTGTAATTCAACTTGCTTCTTTTTATTTATTATTACTAGTAAATAAAACGCAATTTGAACATGAATTTGTAACATAAATATTTGAACAATATAGTTCAATTTCCTTGAATAAAGTCAAATTATCGTCAAAATTTTCAAGGCTTAAAGAATGAATTAAACAAAGGATTATCTAAACTTTCACAATTAACAAAAATGAAATAGAAGTTAGCGATCATGAGGGCAACCATAACCTGTGTGGTCTAAGGTAACAACTCGTGAAGCAAAATAGTGTAATAATGGCAAATGTGTGAAATGTTATAACTCATAATACTTCAAATAGTTATTCATGAGAAAGTAGTACATACTACATGTTGTTTTCTAATACAATAGATCGGACTCTGAGTTCAGAGCTCGAACTCTAATCAAAAGCGGCCAACTCATTTGTGCCTATTGCATTAGCTGGATGCCATAGTACATAATAGATGATCGAACACAAGTAGACACAACATTAGCTAGCTAAAGCCTTATTGATTCAAGTCGAATTCTATCAACTGAATTTAAGCAGAACAGTAACTGAATTTTTAGCAGCCAGTGGCGTGAAAATGGCAGCTTCATTTGAGAGGGAAGAACCGCCACCGGCCAAATCGGACAGTGCTCTTATTGCAATGAAAGGTTTCTTTTGTTGTAGACATACAAGGGCTCCTCGAGCACTTTCCATGTCGACCAGGGTCACATCAAATTTGGAGTATAAGAAATCTCGATAGGCACGGTTGTCCACAAAAAACATTAGCGCTCACCCCTCTTTTTACTGCAACTATCTGCAGAGGTCTCAGTAGACATGTAGAATTTACACAATTCTCGAGGACCGCGTTCTGCATAAGTTTCAAATGTTGAAACTTGTCAAGATCTTAATTATCTAGCCGTAATTATTGATTTTTCAAAAATTTACAACAAAGTTCATGTGAGGAAATGAGAATTACCTTAATTTGTAGTGCAAGTGATAAGTAGTGCTTGTCAACAGGAATCCAAAAAGGCATGCTGTGGGATCTCAGGTTGTCCATCAACAGGAAATATCTCTTCTGGTTCATACCAAACGCTGTTGAGAAGGTTGTCCAAAGGTGTTGAGCCATTTTGGTATTGGAAAATGTTAAGGTAACCAATTTTTCTTGTAATGCTTCCACCAGATTCAAATGAAAGTTCGTCATCAGGCCCATCTGCATACCTCTGATCTCAATAAATTTAGTGAATTAATTAACCCTCTTTGCAACTCCAACCCTCTCTTACTTTTTTCAAATTTAAATTTGATCAAACCAAACATATCTTGTAGGACCCTTTTGTAGTATACAGATTTTCATCGTTCGATCTCTCATTTTCACTTTGATTTCATATAAAAACGCATTTTATGTGAATGCAGATTCTTTATATTTTCCAATTAAACTGGTCAAGAGCGATTCATTTTGATATTTACTAATTTAATTTTGGACAGTATTTCAAAATGCGTGAAACGTGGTGACATGATGAAGCTAGACACAATAATTAATAGATTATTAGGTACGAGGCGTCGAGTACACAACTTGAGCTTAAGGGCACTTTTTAAAACACCGACTTTAATGGAATCTAGATCTAAGTGATAATAAATGAGTAAATAAAAGAAGAAATATAAAATTTGGGCACCTGCCAAATCCATAGGCCGGCATGAGCCCAATATTGAGGAATACTAACATCTCCGATTTGCAGTTGAGGATTTGCATTTCCAGCAACTCCATAGTGAACTACTCCGGAAATATCGAATAAACTGATTGGAATTAATGTAGATTCTCCGATTACACCCGCAGGACCTTTGTTCAAAGAATTTAATTGAGACAAGAAAAAATAAAAGACGAAGACGAATTTAACGGACTGTCAAAGCTTTCCATATATGATTAAAGTCGCTACAACCATACATAATTTTCACTCACCAAAACCCATCCCCCAAGTATTACAAGAAAAATATATCAAACTTTATCGCATCTACCAATTTCTACCCTTTGCCCAACCAGCAAACAACACAAGAAATTCCAAGACGCTAAACTACTATTTTTCTTCACAAGACTCTCTGACCCGACCCAAGTGACACCGAGAAAATCACTCTGAGTTTTATGACACCTAATTTTCTACCCTTCGAACAAACCACGAAGAGTTACAAGAAAACTCTTCAAGGTGCTAGACTCACTAATTTTTCTCTCAACTCGCTTGTACCACTTATGTATAAAAGAAGAAGAAAATATCTCTATTTATAGGCTTCGTTTCCTTAGAAAACAAGACAATCCTTCTATAATTTGGATTCCTTTTCCTCCTATGATTCTTCTTCTTTCCCTTTCCTTTTCCTTTTCAACTTTGGATTATTTTTGGCAACAAACCCAACATAAACTAAGCAGTAACTATGTTGCTACTCCTGCATTGAGTTGTAAAACGAAAATAAATTCAAAATTTTTAGGGGAAAAGGGGATAAATTGATATTGCTTTTTTTTTTTTTTGGGATATAAAGGGGATATTGGGTGTATTTTATGGTGTCTATTGGATACCATGTCTAATGGATACAATGACAAGCCCTTGTTGGACTCCATGGAAGGACCCGTGGATATTGTAGTTTTATTAGCGGTTTTCAGCCTTTAATCTTGGCTGAGCTAGGGGTGGCCACTCCAATCCCAACTACCTCCGTTTTTAAAAAAAAAAAAACAAATCTTTATTTACCCTTTGAATTTCTCTTTTTTTAAAAAAATTAATGTTTCAAGCTATGGGTCGTCAAGTTTTGACTGCCCCTTCGACCATTTTCAGACTATGTACACCACTACAATCATTAGGATTTTTGCAAATTACCATACTCATGCCGGTCAAGACGATAATAACATCTCAATGCTCCACCGTTCCAATCTGGAACCTTCTTCCTGTTCAAATGCAGAAAATATGTGCCAAAAAGGAAGAAAAAGAAAAAAGTCATACAGAGATTTTTGTTAGGTATTTTCTACCTAATAAACTCGGACAATGATGGTAAAATCAGATCGAATTAAATTCATAGGCAATAGCCAGTGTATCGAAATTATTAAGTGTCAAATTTGTTGCCCCAATAAGTCACCCGAAATGAAGGACGTGTCATGCTTATTCTTAGAGTAACATTGTTTTGATGCCCGAATAAAGCAGATCCAAACGAACCTTTTAATTTCCACTCTTGTTTTTGGTATATTGGCTGATTGATTTTATCTCATTTTGAGTTAATTGTTTACCTTTCTGGACCTCTTTCTTGAGAGGGAAAATGCCTCTGTAATTGATATTTTCTCTTTTTATTTTGGCTAACTCTCACTATAAAGGGGGCTGTCTTTTTCATCCTTGTTATCACCTAGCCTACTATTTTTGTTGTCTTACAAGAGAAATCAGCCTTGTGTCCCTTTATTTGCCAGAAGAGTGAACGATTGCTTTTTTGGGTTGTTCTTGGTTTGGAAAAGACTTGGTTGGTGACTATTTGGCACAAGAATCTAAGCCCTCATCAAGACTCGATTCCACTTTGGCCAGCCGAAGAAGAAGCTTTAAATCTGATTCTTTTCATTATTCTTGTTTCCTTGGCCCTTGAATTTCTTTGTACACAACTTTGTAACAAAGATTGTTCCTTTTTGATTTCTTGCAAGGTACAATTACAACAGTGGTATAAGAGCCAAGCTCAAACTTAGCATGTTGGGTACGAGTGAGAGATCCCAAACATTGGCGAACGGAGAAGGTGGGCCCTAAAGTTGAACTGGAATACTCGGAAAATCCATGGGTGGCTTTCAAAGCGGTTGTGTTCACGTAAGGCCGTGATACACAGTGGACGATTTAAAAAGAAAGATGGAATGGATTAGTTGAAGGGGGCCTCTTCATCTGGTTCTTCGTTTTGGGGGGGAGGGGGTGCGAACGAATGTCACATAGATTAGATATGGAAAAAAAGATGGGTTCACCTAACAGGTTAACTTTATGAGATGAACCATAGTTCCTTACAATTTTAGCTTCAGTTTCTTGTTTTGCAGTATCTAATCTAATTAATTAATACAACTCATAAGTTGTATCATGCATAATAATTAATCAAATTAATAACTATAATATATAGTCGAAGTCGAAGTTTGTAATATAACCTGCAATATCCAAATAGGGAAACCGTGGATGAGGAGCAAAACTTGAAGATTCAATAAGAGGATTCATCTCAAAACTATTGGGCACTACAATACCCAAATAAGGACCATTCTTGTTTATAACTTCAACTTTTTTCAGTAAATACCTTGCAATTGAACCTTCTGCGACTTGATGATAATTCAAAATCCCGAAAATCATCATCAAAACCCGTCCTGTTGAAAAATGAGTTACCTAGACCTACTCAGATAGTAATAAATCAATTCGTAATCAATCTGATAAAGTACGGCAGGGTATATCTAGATCGAGTCAGAAATATAATCAGCGTAAGCTAGGCAAGATAGATCCTGGTCCGTATGACGTGAACAGTAATGCGTAATCTAGTACAGAAAATTAAACACAGAATCAACACCAGCATTGTTGACGCAAAAACCTAACTGGGAAAAACTGCGGGCACCTTTGCCGCGGGACAAACAATCCACTAACACAGATAAGAGTTTAATACAACTTGAAAGACTTAGTGATATCGTAATATACAATAAACATTCAAAAGGAAAAACTTATAAAAGAAACTACCTTCTTTACGTTTTTTGACATATGGTAACGTGCGCTGCTATTGTCCTCTTACTATCGCGCTCACACGGGAACGTACATCAAGCTTCCTAGAATCCACCTGGACTTGTCGTGGGAAACAAGAACTCCTAATACTCTTCAATCTTGTGTAAATCGTCCCTCGCACATATATGATCTTTAATTAATACACTATGTAGTGTTTGCCAAACAAACACGTTTTTAAGACATGTAGGTCCGAATGCAAATATAAAACTCGCGGGTTGGCAGTGTGTTTGTTTCTCTCTTTGATCGAGCTTTGAAGAATAATTATCACGGAATGCTTGGCTCGAAATCTTGGTTTTTAACCTACAAGAGAGAATACAGATATATAGGCAAGACTTTGAATTCTTGTATAAGACAAGAAATAAACTTACCATATACATTTAGGAAACAAAGATAAGGAAAGTAGAATGTTAGTTAACCTTAAATACAAAACTTTCCTAATCCTATTAGAGCTTAGCATGCATAAATATTAACCTAGTTAAATAAGGTATGTAGAAGACTACTCAAACTAGGAAACTTAATAGTTGCATGTATTCGAAATATCTTGATGCCTAAGAAAGTAATACACATGCCAAAATTCTTTCTTTTCGACCAAGACATGTAAATTTGCATCGAATAAAAAATATCTCACGTAAACAAGTCATGCAAAATATGTAACAAAATTTTGACACTTAAAATAAAAAATTAGGAATGCCAACACACATATAATTTTGTACTAACAATCTCCCCGATTGGCTTTTCTAATTTTTCAAAACCTTAGTAGTACAAATGTCAAAAATTTTGAACGGGGCAAAACTTAAACAGTTAAGCACGAATTAATTCTCCCCCTTAATCAGTAAACTCTCCTTAAGATATATCCTCTCCCCGCAACAAATTATTACAAAACAAAACAGAGTTAAGAGAGATATATCATGATCAACTACTACACTTCTTCCCCCTTTTCGATAAAAAAGAAAAGCCAAATAATGTTTTGAAGAAGGTTTTCCGATCATATGTTGTAGTTCTTGTCTTTCCCAACTGCTTCAGATTTACTTACCACATATGGTAAACAGACACTGCTTGATGTACCAATTAAAGTTCCGGATGCATCTGGGCCAAATGCACACAAGCAAACATATGCAATATAAAGAAATCAATTTCAGTTGAGATTATGCACTGAATACTTTCCAAAATACCTGTAGAAGTTCACACCATGAAGTATTCAGTCAATAGAACTGTTCTCAATGGAAGAGTTTTTAATAATCTTTTCTTTCTTTTGCTTTATCTTTTCATATGGTCAATCCTGACACCACTTTACACCTTATGAGGACCTGACTTATTGAGTCTTATGAGTGATGCACAAGAAGACCGATCATCATCTAAACAACTCTTTTAAAAAGAATACAACTTTTAAGTCCTCGGCTTGCTCGACTTTTTCTATAATTTTAAGCATTATCTTCTTAGGGTAAAAGTAGCTGCATGCACTCAAAGACTTGGTTGACTGGTAGCTTTTCCCTTTACTGACTCTGCCTCTTAGACATTATTGGTTGTATGAAATGCCAAAGAGCGTAGATACTAACTGTAGGTCTACATGAAAATTATGACCCTCAATCAGTAACCTCTTATACTGCAAAACAGGCAAGACGTATCACATTCATTTTTTTCCAGCAGTTTATTATTATGGAATAAGGAGAACAAGTTTTGACTGATCTCTTCAGGATGCGTCCTCCTCTGGGTATCTCAATGATATCCTGCACACATATACAGTGATTTAATCAATATTTATATGAATGACACACAAATAATATAAAAATAAAACTCTTATGTGTTTTTTTTTTTTTTTGTGAATATTTCTCATTTTGCATTTTTTTAGCCCAGATGCAAACTATTAATGTGAATATTTCAGCTGTAGCAGTATCACTGGTAATGGTAAGTAAACCTTTGAGTTGATACTTGGTGTGAACAAATGGCAAAGTAACTATAAAACTGTTCAACTAGTTCACAAAATAAGTAATGTGGATCATGTAAAAGTATTGAACAAGCTATTCAGAGAATTTGCACTAGGACATGTCAAAACACAATAGTAAAGGTAAGAATAAGTTACTCCATGTACTAGAAATAGAGATGAAATTCATTCTCAAGTCATTTCTGATTTTTGTTATTTTCTGATTCAAATATCAGAATATGTTTAACTCAGACATGATGCATCTCCCTCTGGTTCTGCTTTTTGTTGCAGATGTTTCAGCATCAGATTTTACCAGATATGTCCAGTTTCTTTACTCCCCCTTAGTCACGACCTGATCAACTTTTTCTTTATGGGATAAAGCTTATGCAAATATACCAAACCCAACCCTCAAGATCAAATTGTATCAATGAAGTTTATTTGGGAGTTTCAGGGATAAAACATCAAAGAAATTAAAATCAAAAACTAAAACACACATGTTTTTTTTTTTTAATATGTAAACACAAACAAAGCGAAAATAAAGTGAATATCATCATGTACTAAGTCTTGTGATTAATAGGGTATACAAGCTCAATAGAAACCAACTTATTTTCATAAATTTTCAAATCATCTTTCTTAACCCAAACTTGTTTCCCTTTCAGATTAGCCTTGTTGTTGAACTTGTTTTCACCAATAGGTATGTGACTTTTGCTTTTATGTTGCTTATTTAAAAATCTATGGCAATTAGATTTTTCATGTCTTTTAATCCCACAATAAAAGCAAATAGGCACATAATATGGAGAATAATGTTTCCGATGGTGATTTTTAGTCATGTTTATAAAATTTGAATATTTAGACTTTACATGACAATGATGATCACAGTAAGAATGAATATGAGATGAGGAGCACTTATCTGAAGTCTTATGTGTTTGTGATGTATAAGACTTTCTTCGTCCAAATTAATTTCTTCTCATCTCAGTTTGACTTGCTTCATGAAATCTAGTTCCAGGTACGGTATGCTTTGTTGTTACATTCTGAACTCCAATGTTAGATCTACCTTTCTAGTTTTGGTTCAGTTTTCTGGTTTGTGTAGATATGTCTATTATGCCTTTAGCTGCGCCAGATGTGTCTGGTTCAGAGTCTTGCAGACATGTCCTGGAGACAATTTTGTTAGGTAAAACCTATGTATGACGTACAACTGTAGTATCTTCAGATTTGCAATGTGTTAGTTGAGACTTTGTCCTGGTTGTAGGCAAAGCAGAAGAAGTAGAAGCACTTTTGATTGAAGAATTGACAGAATTATCTGAACGAGAACAACAATAGAGATCTGAGCTGGTTTGACAGATGTAAAAGTTTGTATTTGGTATTTTTCTTCTGCTTTGGTAAACTGTTCTTCTGGACAATTCTGTTCAAAGAGAGTCCAGACGTATCCTGCTTAGGTCTAGAATTCTGTTTGTGTCCTACAGGTTCTTTTTGAGAGTTTTCTCCTAATTCTTTCGCAAAAACTGTCTGTTGGACATCTTTACCTTTTTCTTCATATCCTAGTCTCCTGAAGGTCTTCTATAACTAAGAACTTCATTTAGTCTTGCAACTCCAATGGTAAGTTATTTGACTCTTTCCTTTGAATTATTCAAGTGCTCACTGATTTTGTTCAATTGATCATCTTTTTCTTGTAATAATCTTCAGAGAGTCAATATTGTTTGTTCACCTCCATCTTTCTCATGTCTCAGAGTCAGGGCAATAGCTTCAAGAGTTGCAATTTTCTCCTATTCAGCTGTCAATTTTTTACTCATAACAATACAGTTTGAACAGCCATCAGCATGTCCTTTAGATTCCAGATTTTGATAGTCTGACTGAGTTGAGCATGATGTATCTGGATCATCAGTTGAACGGGCAGTTCCTACAACAAAGTTGTTGACAAATTTATATCCTAATTGAATTTGAGAAGTTAACATATCGACTTGATTATCTGAGGTATAATCATCAGTTTCAGATTTAGATATGTCTTCGTCATCCTCATATAGCTTAAATCTTTTATCCGACTGAGACTCAGATGTGTCCTGCTCGCTTATGTTGAATACATCATCTAGCTTGCTTTTGTCTGAGCAGGATGTGTCAGTTTCTTCTACTGGTTGAGTAGATTCTACGGTGAAACATTTCAAAGGGCTATTTCTTTTATGAATAGAAGTAGTTAAACTCATTACCTGATTTCTAGAAATATCTGAGTCACACCATTGCCTACACTCTTTCCCTACACACGCTCTTCCGATCTCGTTTCTTTTGAGCTTTCTTGCTAGTGTTAGTACTCCATAAGAGATATGGCCAAATCCTTCACACTCACTGCATTGGATTAGATTGGCAGATTGACTTTTGAGATTCTTTTTGCTTTTCTTCATTTTCAAGAACTTCTTGAATTGTTTTAAAGGAAAGCCCTCTTCTTCATTAATGTCATTACTCTTTAAATCATCTTCAGATTTTCTTGCATTGAATGAATTTTCCGCCTCTTTGTCCTTCTTTCTCTTAATGAGATTTAGCTCATATGTCATAAGTGAGCCAACCAATTCTTCAATTTTGATACTTTCCACATCTTTGCTTTTTTCAATTACTGTGATCTTGCTATGGAATTTATTTGGCAAGGATCTAAGTATCTTTTTAACAATTTTCTTGTCAGAATAGCTCTTCCGATCTCTTCTTTCCAAGTGCATGTGCAGTATTTGTGATCTCACTTAGTCTTCCATAACAGTATTTGAACTCTTCATCGTCACGCATCATTAATTTTTCAAACTCTGAAGCAAGCATCTGAAGTTTTGAAGATTTGACAGAATTTGTTCCTTCATTAGCAATTTGCAATATGTCCTATGCCTCTTTAGCTGTCTTGCAAGAAGAAATTAACCGGCATTGGTTTGTATCAACAAAAGAAAATATTGAATTTAAAGCTGAATTCCACCCAGAATTAGTTAATTCAATTCTATTAAATGTATCTCTAGGTTTAGCATCTTAACACTTTCTTGATTGATAGTAGGTGCAGTGTAACCTTTTAAAACAGATAGCCATGCATGTTCATTAATAGACTGAATATATCTCCACCCTAATCTTCCAAAATGCATAATTTGAACCATTAAGTATAGGACGAAGAAAAGATGCACTAACTAAAGTACTATCCGTGTCTAGATAATCGGATCTCACTAATAACTTAAGTGAACCCGCTCTAATACCAATTGTTGAAAAATGAGTTACCTAGACCTACTCAGATAGTAATAAATCAATTCACAATCAATCTGATTAAGTACAGCAGGATATATCTAGATCGAGTCAGAGATATAATCAGTAAGCTAGGCAAGATAGATCCTGGTCCATAAGACGTGAACAGTAATGCGTAATCTAGTGTAGAAAATTAAACACAGAATCAACACCAGGATTGTTGACGCAAAAACCCAACTGGGAAAAACTGCGGGTACCCTTGCCATGAGACAAACAATCCACTAACACAGATAATAGTTTAGTACAGCTTAAAAGACTTAGTGATATCTCAATATACACTAAACATTCAAAAGGAAAAACTTATAAAAGAAACTACGTTCTTTACGCCTTTTGGCATGTGGCAACGTGAGCTGCTCTTGTCCTTTCGCTATCGCGCTCACACAAGAACGTACATCAAGCCTCCTAGAATCCACCTGGACTCATCATGGGAAACAAGAACTCCTAACACTCTTCAATCTTGTGTGAGTCATCCCTCGCACATATATGATCTTCAATCAATACACTATGTAGGGTTTGCCAAACAAACACGGTTTTAAGACATGTAGGTCCGAATGCAAGTATAAAACTCGCGGGTTGGCAGTGTGTTTGTTTCTCTCTTTGATCGAGCTTTGAAGAATAATTATTGCGGAATGCTTGACTCGAAATCTTGGTTTTTAACCTACAAGAGAGAATACATATATAGGCAAGACTTTAAATTCTTGTACAAAACAAGAAATAAACTTACCATATACATGTAGGAAACAAAAATAAGGAAAGTATAATGTTACTTAACCTTAAATACAAAACTTTCCTAATACTATTAGAACTTAACATGCATAAATATTAACCTAGTTAAATAAGGTATGTAGAAGACTACTCAAACTAGAAAACTTAATAGTTACATGTATTCAAAATATCTTGTTGCTTAAGAAAGAAATACACACGCCAAAATTCTTTCTTTTCGATCAAGACATATAAATTTGTATGGAATAAAAAATATCTCACGTAAACAAGTCATGCAAAATATGTAACAAAATTTTAACACTTAAAATAAAAAATTAGGAATGCCAACATATATGTAATTTTGTACTAACACATCCCAATGAAAAAACCTTCACTAATCTGCACTTCATTTGTTCCTCTTCTTCAAAGTCAAACGAAAATATGGAACTCCTTTAGAAAATGAGAAAAAAATATTACTTTACGTTAGACTATATATGCTTGCCATGCAGCATATTCCTGTTATGATTCTCGTAGTCAAGCAAAAAGTGATAAACCAAATTTAAAAAAAAAAAAAAAAAAAAACCGCAATGAAATTTGGTCCCATCTTTCATGTCTGCTCAGCAAATCTTGTACATCATTTTATGTGCCTTCTTGAGGTTGTCATAATTGAGGTGGTTCGTTGGTACAATTAAGCATAAAAACGTGTAAAAAGACGCGGGGTAGGGATGGCAACAGGGCAGGTCAGGGTCAGGTTTGGCTTTCCCCGACCCCGCCCCGATTTTTTTTACCCCGCCCCGATCCCCGATTGAATTGGGGCGGGGCGGGGAATGGAAAATCCCCAACTCTAACCCGAAATATTTTTTTTTTTTAGTTTAAAATACATGCACCCGAAATATTAGCCAAAGAAGGAACATATATAAGAAAATTATTTAAGCCATGCACAAGACAATGCCCATGACTTTAAGAAATGTATATCACAAGTATCAACTTTTATAATAAATTGGCCTCATTCTACTTTTCTATACTTTCAATGTGGGATGCATTCCCATGTTAATGTTAAGGCAAATGGAATCCCACATTGAAAGTGAAGTAAAACAAAACTAGAATATTGTGTATAAAAATGGGCCAATCAACTTAAAATGTATAAGGAATTTATTTAGTCATGCATAAGACACGACCCATTAGCCCAATGCACATTTGTCACAAGCATCAACTTTTATAATAAGTTGGTCTTATTTTACTTTTTTATAAATCTGATGTGGGATGCCTTCCAATTTTGATGTAGTGTAAAGGCAAATGGAATCCCACATCGAAAGCGAAATGAAATGAAGCCAGGATATAATGTGTATAAAAAAGTGTCAATTGACTCTTAAAATAATAATGTTTGAGACCTAATTAATAAATAATAATTAAGTAATTTTCATACAAATAATAATTTATTGAGACCTAATGATGTTATACAAAGTTTTTTTAAAAAAAAAATGAAAAAAATGTGTTTCGGGGCGGGGTCGGGGCGGGGGAACCAAAACCCGTCCCCGCCCCGTTAGCAATTTGGGGCACAACTTTGTGCCCCGTCCCCGCCCCGTTTCCAATCGGGGCGGGGAATCCCCGCCCTGTTCGGGGCGGGTCCCCATCGGGTTCGGGTTTTCGGGTTAAATTTGCAATCCCTATGCGGGAGGGGGGTTATTTGAATACTAAACTCGAAAGATTTTCTACAGAAATAGATTGGGCTCCGAATTCGAAACCACAAGTGAAGTGGCCCCATGTAATTAGTGGTCAAGCTCTGAATTCAGAGCACGATCTGTTTCTATAGCCAGACCGCTAAACTCGAGGCACTAATTATTTGACGTTGAATGTTTGTTTGATTCATAACCTTCCACATTATAATTCCATTTACCACTAAATTGACTATTGAATTCAGAACTATTCAACTATCATTACACATTTTAAATTTTAATTAAGTCTCCGCTACTTATTTCAATTTCAATTCATTATTATAATTTGATTCTCATCATTAGAATCAAACAGGCACTGAGTCATTCAATTATGATCTATATAAGGGCACATAATTTAGTATACATTTTGGACCTACTTCATACTAAATTATTTCAGTTTAATCGTAAAACCATATAAAATTCAATTTGGTCTCAAAAGATAATCTCAATTCGATTTCCTTTTTTTATTAAATTAAAAGAAATAATAAATATTCTGAATTTTCTACATAAAATGTCATGTCACATTTTTTTATTCTCAACTAACAAATAAATTATATTTTGTTAGACTGTCACCGTTGACAACCTTTTGGGTTCTACTTCATTTTTTTACTAACTAGGCAGATAGCAACGTATCTCACAACATAATATATCAATGATATGCATGAGCATTGGAACTTCCAAGTTGAAAATTAATAAATTTTGTTATTTTCTATGTGTCCATTGAAAGAAAAATATATATTTGGTAAGAATGACATGAGGTAGAGTATCTTATCACACCTGAGACTCAATCATTGAATTAATTGTTCGCTACTCTATGCCCCACAAATTAAAAGTGAATTTTTTTAAACACGTCTAGAGAAAAGGTAAAATATTGTAAACTGAGTTTTGATCAAATTAGCCTGTTCTGCTTTTTTAATAAATAAGCATAGTGCTTGGTTAAACATGTTTTGCATTCAATACATAAAATAATCAATCAATAAAAGAACGGGATAGTTGTGAGCTAAATAGACACATATTTTTCTACCTAAATAAATCATATTTTCTTGTTATTATGGTAATTATTATGTATTATAATAGATTTCATTCCCCCTCCCCCCCCCCCCAAATATAAAAGTTTTCCAATGTAATATTTTTCATAGTATTATTGAAATTGAAAATAATGTTTTTTAAAATTGTGTGAGTCAAATAAGTTGAAAATAAAATAGTCATGTTGTTACTAATTTGAAATAAAAAATAATAATATGCAGTATTTGTATTGGACGAAGATCTCAACAAGAGTTTTAATACAGGTTAGCATGTGAGAGCACACTGTTACCGCAACGTTCACAAAATCACTTCAACAAGAGCAAAAATTTTACTACTTTTACTTTTCCTCATCATCCCGCAATTTTAAAATTATTTTATTTCAGTTCATTTGAATTCTAAAATCATATAGAATTCAATTTGGTCCCAAAGATAATTTCAATCCAATTTCCTTTGTTTATTAACTTAGAAGAAATAATATACCTTCGAATTTTCTAAATAAAAAAATATCACGTCACATTCTTTATCCTCAATACATTATATTTGTTAATTTATTTATCATGATTCGCGTCCTTTTAGTTTTTAATTTAGGTGAAATTACGCGAGTTATTGTGCATAGCCAGTTTTTTCCATTTTAACAGTGTTTTTTTTAAAAAAAAAAACTGTGTATACTTTGTTGTTGTTGTTTTTTATTTTTTTTATGTTGTTCCCTGCCCCCACCATAGTCACCCACCCTTGCCACCCGGAATTCGGCCAGTCGCCAATCGGTCGCCAGCAGTCGGAATTAGGTGTTTTTCCCCCTCTTTTTTTGCTTTTTTTCTTTCCCCCTCATTCTTTTTTAACTCTTTTTTTCGTTTTCATTTCTTTTTTTTTTTTTGGCGATGTTGTTAGAATCTTCTTCTTTTTGTTTCCGTTTTGTTTTTTCTTTTTTCTTTGATTTTCATTTTCCTTTTCCTATAACAATTTTTTGACAAATTTTGCTACAAGATAAAAAATATTTTAACACTCAAAGGTTAATTCAGTTATGTTATCTTCATAATAAGTTATGTTATTTTTGTAACAAGTTTTGTTATTTGTGTAACAATCTATATTATTTTATATAACAAACTAATGTAGAACACATGACAGAATAGATCTAGGGAGAATTGGACTGAAATCAAGCTGAAGTTTGGGTTTTTTTGTTGTTCAGAGTATAATTTAACATATTATGCTTTTCTTGAAGCAGAACGATGAAGCGATCATGAGCAACATCAGTTTTTTGCCATACAAGGTCGTTTAGACCTTCAAATTTACGCTTTTCTATATTTTTATTTTTTCTTTTTTTTATAATTTATTTTTTATTTATTTTTTACTAAAGTGTTTATCTACAATTATATAAATATCGTTCAGACTTGTTTTAATGATTCATTGCTTAATTACAACATATGTTATTTGTATAACAAATTATGTTATTTGTCGAACACATATATGTTATGTGCATAACACGTTATGTTATCTGTACAACAAGTTATGTGCAAAATAAGTTATGTAATTTATGTAACAGGCTTTCTTATTTGTGTAATAAGTCTTGTTATTTCTATGACAAGATATGTTATGCGTGTAACAAAGTTATATTTTTAAAAATCCGTGTTATTTGTATAACAAAATATGTTTTATATATAATTTCTATATAATAAACTATGTTATGTGAAAACAAGCTATGTTATTTGCATAACAAGTATTTTTATTTGTGCAACAAGATATGCTATGTGTGTAACAATATATGTGTATAAATAATCTCTGTTATTTGTATAACAAACTATCTTTTGTTTCTAAAAACCTATGTTACTTGTTTAACAAGTTATATTATTTGCGTAACAATCTATGCTATTTGTTTAACACATTATGTTATTTATATAAAAACCTAGATGAAAATAGTATAACATTATCTATTTAAAAAAAATGATTAAAACGAAAAGAGAGAAAACAAAGGAAAAAGGGAAATAAGAAAAGAAAAAAATAAAAAAGTGTGAAAATAAAAAGAAAAAAATTCCGACCGATGGGGCTGCCAGAGTCCGTCTGGCCAGAATTTGGCCGGCCAGCTGGCCACTGTCTACTGGCCATAAGTTGGCCAGAAACTAGCTTGTTGGTTGTAGGTGGTTGTAGGTGGCCAGCGGCCAACCATCCAGCGGGGCTGGGTTGGGATTGGCTGGGAAGTAAGCCCCACAACCCAAAGGAGCAAAAAACAAATAGAATTTGCTGCAAAAGCCAGCTAATTGGGTTTTCCTGCATTGGGGTGGGTTAAGGGTTGGGGTACAAATAGTATCATACCTTATTACTTATGTAAAACAGTCTGTCACACAGTATTTGGAATTTAAAACATTTACTAAATATTTTTGGAATAAATTAAAGTTAGGCAGGTATTTGTGGAAGACTCCTTTAATTTATGTTTTATTAACTAGACAGATATCAACCATCTCACAACATAACAGGCATGAAAATATGCATGATCATTGTTCATCCAAGGTAGGATTTCAAAGGTGATCAGCTCCAATGGGCTACTATGTAGGGGCGGTGATAGTCGCACATCGTACAAATACAAGTTAAATATGTTTGTTCATTGTAATTTCACTACGTATAGTGTTCTTCTAGCTGTTTTGCTTCTAAATATAAAGATTTGAATTTATCAAGTTGTAGAGGAGCTTTAATAGGTTTTGGGATATTCAGTTTAGCGGATAGAGCTACGAATTGACATAAAATCTTATAATAGGATACATAACCACTCCATTCCTCATGAGTATATAAATCTTTTAATTAGTAGAGGTCTTGAGTTTGAACTACGCATGCCTCTCCCCTCTACTATATTCCCTTGTACAAAAAATATGTGATTATTTTCTGATCATTTTTTCTCTGACCTTTTTTTGAGTTAAAAGTCCAATTAAACCTTAATAACTAAATCATTAAAATATATAAAATTATTATACATTTATTTCGTATTTTTAATTATATTAATAAAGAATATAAGAATTCTAAAAGTCAAAAGTTTTCTCATTTATAATACATATTGTTTGCCTTTTCATTTCTTAATCCCTAAAGCACTTATTATTGAATCAAAAATCTAATATAAAATTAATTATTATATAATATTAATAATATATTATAAAAAGAATAAAGATGGAGAAGGAGAAAGCACAAAATCTGAAGAGAATCAATCATTATAGTTACAACTTTAGAAAAAAAATACATTCAATTAATCTCAACCTTTTCAAGTCTTATAAAATTATTAGCATTACAATTCAAATTAATGATGAAATATATACACAAACACATATATTTAGTTGGTCACTCACCAAAGTGTAAAATCTAAAAAGAAGAAACAATGAAATGAGAACCACATCAACTTTCTTCTAAGTAATATAATGATATCTATTAGTTTATTCCTATATAATACAGGTCATTCTCCATCGGCCATGTATCATCATTTTCTTGCATTTTGTTTATTACTTATCCCAACAAATTCCAAAATACTATTCTTACCAATTACTTCAAATACATGCTCATGTGATTCACCTTTTTCATAACACGTGCAATGCATGTACTTGTGACTCCAACATAAAAAGGATGGGTGGGAGTGGGGAATAAGAAATTCATAAAAGCAATTCATGACCATTAAATAACTTATAATAATTTTTTTTTTAATTTTTGGGAACTTACAATAAAAAATAATTAATAAAGGATGAGTTAGAAAACATGAAATATAAGTGAGATATTTTAGACCTAATAAAATATTATTAATTAACTGACATAACAGAAATTATAAAATGTCAAAGGGGCATTTGTAAAAAAAAAAATTTCCCCATATATTCTCATATATATATATATATATATATATATATATACACACACACACTAGATTGTTGAGTAGAAAAAGGGATAAATTATAATATATAAAGTTAAAATAGAGATGTCAAATATTTCATCTTGAATAAAATGTCATCCCAATTATTCTGTTCATGCATATTACTATTCTGTAGCAAAAGTCATTGACTCAAATGACACAAAATCATCAAACATCTCAGAACTCACAAAAATGGTTTTTGCCACCAACGCTAATTGTTTAGCCGAAAGGAATAGGTTTCAACGTTAATTAAAGCAAAATCACACAGAAGAATTATAAAATTGTATTGAGACATAAAAAATTCTTGACAATTATGTAATCTTCTTATTGGTATGTATTTAATTCCTAATGTATTAATATATATAACCCATTGATCTCATAGGTAAGATAAAAATGATGTTTGCAAACAAATCATAAATGGTATAATTAATTGACATACAGAAATGAAATAAGGATGCTGTCTAAAGTTAGGATAGAGAAAATAAAATCTTGCTGAATTATTCATTAAGGCAATTAGAATAGAAAATAAGAGCCAATAAATATTTTTTACGACAATAAAAGTATTTCAGTATAAGGTAATATAATAGATGAAGTTTATTAACATCTCATGAAATTAATAGATGAAGAAAAATATAGTTACCGCGTAGCTAAAGAGCTCAATGTATATTTAGGTTGTAGAAAATTTTCTATGTTCTAAAAATTAGTATTAAATGTTGCAATAGGAATTTGCTTTTGGTTGGAAATGGGTTTTATTTTCACGATTTCATCTATAATGGTAAATGAATCAATATAATTCAATATGATTAACATCTTCCCTGTTCAGTCGAGTCGGCGTAGTCTACAATCTTTCGGCCCATGTTTTATCTTTTTAGATTGCGTTTTAGATTTTTTATTTTTATTATTTTTATTTAATTAATCTAAGCTAATTCATTTAGAATAATTTGGCTGGACATTAAAAAAAATATTGTTCCATAAAAGGAGAACTATTGAGAAAGAGTATCACAATCTAATTTGTTATTGTCCTATAAATAAAGCGGTGTCTAAAAATAAGACATCGTAAAGAAAATAAAACGAATAACCATTCCGAATATGATAAGACAAATAACCAAGAGGTGAATTATTGAGAAAAACCATCCCAACATAATTTGTCCATAATGTATAAATAAAGAGATGACTAAAAATAAGATGTCAATATTTTCAAAGGGAGGTGGGAATTGTTTTATAGAGAAAATAGAAAAAGCTATGCTTACTAAGATTGTATCATGAAATTTAAATTTCATTTCTACTTGTGAATTAAAAGTACAAAATTGGAATTTAGATAGAAAATTTATGCAATCAACCACACCTTAATAATAATCATTTGCATGAAAAACCAATAGGGATACTAAAGAAAGTGGACATGTTCTTTTGAAAAGGACATATCAATTTAGGCAGTGTCCACTGTATGTTCATTATCATATTGATTATTTTTCCAACATTGTACTTAAAAAATGTAAAGCATATATATTTGAAACATAATAATAAAGTGTGGGAAATATTTCACCAACTGTTTAAAAATTCAATACATTACGAATATATCAGATAATTTAAAAAAGTTAATCTATACACGGATTTGAATATGCAAAATGTAATTTGAAAGAATGGAAAGGATCTGGAGTGGATAAGGAGAGGAGATTTGAAGGTGCACAAAAGGAATCCCCAATTTGTAGGGGTCTAATATATGAAATGACGAAAATAAGTGTCTAAAAAAAATATATAGCATATAAGGAAAACTGAATACCTAATTTGCAGGCGTTTAAAATAAGAAAATAAATAACATATAACGAAAACTTAAGGTAAGCTACAATTTACCGCAAGAGAGCGGTATCTATAGACACCACAGAAAAAGGGCGAGAAAATTATGGTGTCTATAGGTATCACAACTCTTGATTTAGATATTAATGGATATATATATACTCTCTCTGTCCAAAAAGATATTCCTCATTTTATTTTTTATCTATCCCAAATTATATTCTCCTTTCCAAAGTTAATTTTTTAGTTTTTTAATATACTCTCATTTATTGTGTACAGTAATCAACAATAAAGAATAATTAAAGTGAAATATTAAATAAAGTAAAGTGTATTTTAGGAAATATATTATTGAATTGTACATTTTCATTAACATTAAATGATGTTTTCTTAATCTATGTGAAAAATGAAAGGGGAGTATCTTTTCGGGACGGAGGGAGTATATATACATATATATATATATATTGTGTAGATTATTATTATGTGAAGTATCCTTTATAGAGTTGAGTTTAAATTTTTGAAGAACATTTAGTTTATTGATTATTTATGTATTTTTTTAGGTATGTGTTCAAGACAATTCTCTTCTAATTTGTTTTCAAGGTATGTGTTTAAAACAATTCACTTTTAATTAATTTGTAGGACATATAGTAGTGATAATTAATCAAATGATTGAGTTTCATCTATGATGTGACAAGTAGGGGCTACTTTCTTCCTTAGGTGCACCGTCTCCAATACCTTATGAAATCACCGCAGTCCAATGAGTTTTCTTCCCATTTCAAAAGAGTTTTATCTTCTCTTCGCGGTCATTGGGATATAAATCCTTAGTCTCACAGGACACACATGGGGGAGTTGCGCTCTTTCCTTCAAACACTGTAGTTTAAGCCAAACAATGGAACGGTCCGCCAGGCCACTATGAATGAATATTAGTCAATAGGGTAAGTAGAGCCTATCTCATATTATTCTTACCAAACATATATTTTTCTTCCAATGCACAAGTAGAAAATAACAAAATTTATTAATTTTTGAACGTGGATGTAACAATGATCATGCGTATCATGGATATTTTTTGTTGTGAGACACGTTGATATCCGCCTTATTAGCAAAAAAAAAATTAAATAAAAACCAAAAGGTTGTGAATTGTGACAAGCTAACAAAATATAATTTATTATTAGTTGAGGATGAAAAAAATTTGACATGACATTTCGTGTAGAAAATTCGAATATTTATTATTTCTTTTAATTTAATAAACAAAGGAAATCGAATTGAGATTATCTTTTGGGAACAAATTGAATTTTATATTTTTTTAGGATTAATATGAAATAATTGAGTATAGTGGGATAACAATGCGGAAAATTAAAAGCATGGGGTGTGTCCAACACGTATATTAAATTGTGTGCCTTATATTATACTACCCATGTCCCATTTACTTTGTCCATCTTGCTTTTTACACACATATTAAGAAAAAGTATTAAGAAAGCAAATTTATAAACCAACTTTCTAAAATACTCCTAATTGTAATTAATTAGGTGTGTGTATTGATCAATGTAATGTAATGAACTTAAACATACCCCTATTTAATTAGGGATATAATTGTAAATGAATTTAGAAAATAGCATCAAATAAAGAAACATGATAAGGAAAATAGGACAAACAAAAAAAGAAACATGGACAAAGTGAATAATACAGAGGTATTATATAGGAGATTAAGTTCAAGTTTAATGTTCAAACAATTTTTTTTTTCCTTTTTGACATGTTTTTTATTTTTTTAAATTTAGCTTTTCATGATATTCATGCTTGATTGTAAAAATGATTCACAAGAAAAGCTATTTGTATAATGTTTACAAAATTTATACACAACTCTCTATTATTATTTATTTAAATGTTTTTAACCCCATGTTTCTTAAAAGGGTAAATTTCACAAAAGGTCCCCAACCTTTGTCAAAAGTAACAATTCCATCTCTATCTTTTTTCAAACATATTAGGTCCCCAACCTTTTGAAATATGCACAAAAGTCCCTACATACTATTTTTGTACATTTGCATTGTTCACTTTTTCTATAAAGATAATTTTACCTTTTATTTAAATTTTAAAAATAAGAACACAAATTTTAAAAATTCATTTTGATAGCTTTACCACTTTTTCTTTTACACACTTACATATATTCATTTATATATCATTTTTTATCCACTCACTTAACACAATTTATACATATACATTGATTAATATATTATCTTTTCCACTCTCTTAGCTAACACCACCACCACTAATGTTATCACTGTAAGCAATGAATTTTCTGAAATTTAAACCTAAATAAGCAATGATAATTGAGATGTGATTGATATTCAAGTCATAAAAATTGAAACTAATAAAAATGCATAAATTTTTCTTACGAAAAAAATTGAAATTTTGAATTATTAGTAAAAAAATAGGGAGGACCTCTTTTGTTGGTAAATTGAAGGTTTTAATCAATGTATATGTATAATTTGTGTAAAGCAGGTGGATGAAAAAACGATAGATAGATGAATATATATAAGTGTATGAAAGGGAAAGTTATAGAGAGATAAAAACGAATTTTTAAAATTTGTGTTCTTATTTTTTAAATTTAGATAAAGGCTAAAATTGTCTTTATAGAAAAAGTGAAAAATGAAAAGTGACAAAAATATTGTCTAGGGATTTTTGTGGATATTTTTGAAAAATTAGTAACCTACATGCTTGTAAAAAAAGTTGGGTTAAAATTGTTACTTTCGCAAAAGTTGGGCACCTTTTGTGAAATTTACCCTTTTTAAAATTACAACTTTTGAGGTGTATATAAATTTAAAAGTGTATGTACAAACTTTGTACACTTTATATATACAAATGGCACCTCGCGAGCTCAAGATACACCTGTAGAAAACCAGGAAAGGTTGTACAAGATATATATGCTGAGCAGACACGAAAAGATGGGACAAATTTTCATTGAGATTTTTTATTTTTATTATTTTTATTTTTTTAATCTGTTTAATCACTTTTAAAATGTGCCTCGGCATGGCCTGTCCAGCATCTGAAATCAAGTAGAGATAAAATCATGGCCGGACCTGAGCATAGGCAGGGCATGCTTGTGCTTAGGGCCATGAAACCAAAGGGCCCAATTGCATGGTTTTTCCTACTTTTTTTTTTTTTTGGGGGCATGAAACCTACTTAGTATACATTTACATTTTTATATATAACCTCTATCTTCTCTAGATTTATTATTTTATCTCTCTCTAACATATTTATTATTTTAAAATCCAATCTCCTCATTTCTCCTTTTTTCTTCTTTTCACAGCAAACACCAATCAGAGAAAAACTCAAATTAATAAATAAATATCAAATCTTAGGGGATTTATTATTTCATGATTGGTTAATTATCGTCCAACTTTTTCATGCAACAACATTGACTCTTCCGATCTTGTTTAGTTATCATTGAATAATAGTTAGTAATGTTGTAGATTTTCCAACTCTATTTTTAGCCCATTTTTAAGGGAAAAACGTTGATCATTGTAAGGGCCTTTTTTTTAAATGTCGCTTGGGGCCCTCTAGACTACAGGTCTGGCCCTAGATAAAATAAAGTGTGGTATAATTAATTTTCAACACCGATTACAGTTGACCAAATTTTATTTTTATATACATTACAGATCACTTTTAAACTTTTTGTACGATCACGAGAATCATAAAAGAATATGCTGCATGGCATGCATATATAATAATTTATATTTCTCATTTTCTTAAGGAGTTTCATACTTTCATTTGACTCTGAAGAAGTAGAAGAAATGAAGTGCAGAGTAGTGAAGGTTTTCTAATTGGGATGGGTTTTGATGATGATTTTCGGGATTTCAAAGTATCATCAAGTCGCAGAAGGTGCAATTTCTGGGCATTTAATGGAAAAAAATTGAAGTTATAAACAAGAAGGGTCCTTATTTTGGCAATGTAGTGGCCGACACTTTTGAGATGAACCCTCTTCTTGAATCCTCAAGTTTCGCACCTCATCCACGGTTTCCCTATTTAGATATTGCAGGTGATATTACAAACTTTGACTTCGATTTATAGTTATATAACTATAAATCTTCCGTATAACCTTTTTCTTTTTTTTTTTTCCTTTTTGGCACATATTTTCTGCATTTGAACAGGAAGAAGGTTCCGGATTGGAACAGTGGAACATCGAGATGTTATTATCGTCTTGACAGGAATGAATATGGTAGGCTAATTTGCAAGAGTCCTACCGATTCAGTAGATGGTCTAAGGGGTGTTCAAAACTTGATGACCCTGGAGTAACCAGGGATCGCAGTGGCCACCCCTTAGCTCTGCCACGGGATTAAAGGCTAAAAACTAGTAAAACTACAATATCGATTTATCAAATTATTCCTTCATAAATTTTAAATTTATTTTCGTTTTATAGCTCAATGCAGGAATAGCAACACAGTTACTGCTTAGTTTATTCGATATTTCTGGAGTAGTTCACTATGGAGTTGCTGGAAATGCAAATCCTCAACTGCAAATCGGAGATGTTAGTATTCCTCAATATTGGGCTCATGCCGGCCTATGGATTTGGCAGGTACCCAAATTTTATTTCTTCTTTTATTTACTAATTTATTATCGCTTGATCGGGATTCTATTAAAATCTGTGTTTTAAAAAGCGCCCTTAAGCTCGAGGTGTGTACTCAGCGCCTTGTACCTAATAATCTATTAATTGTTGTGTCTAGCTTCATTGTGTCTTCATGTTTCACACCTTTCAGAACACTGTCCACAAGGAAGTTAGTAAATATCAAAATGAAGTCGCTTTTGACCGGTTTAATTGGAAAATACGGAGAACTTGCATTGCATTTTTACGTGAAACAAGAGAGAGAATGAATGGAGTTGAACAATGAAAGTTTGTGTACTACAAAAGTGCTAAAAGTTATGTTTGATTTGACCAAATTTAAATTTGAAAAAAGTAAGAGAAAGTAGGAGTTGCAAAGAGGGTTAACTAATTCACTAAATTATTGAGATCAGAGGTATGGAGATGGGCCTGATGATGAACTTCCATTTGAATCTGGTGGAAGCATTACAAGAAAAATTGGTTACCTCAACATTTCCCAATACCAAAATGGCTCAACAACTTCGGACAACCTTCTCAACAACGTTTGGTATGAACCAGAAGAGATATTTCCTGTTGATGGACAACCTGAGATCCCACAGCATGCTTTTTGGATTCCTGTTGACAAGCACTACTTATCACTTGCACTACAAATTAAGGTAATTCTCATTTCCTCACATGAACTTTGTTGTAAATTTTTGAAAAGTCAATAATTATGTCTGGATAATTAAGATCTTGACAAATTTCAACTTTTGAAACTAATGCAGAACGCGGTCCTCGAGAATTGTGTAAATTCTACATGTCTACCGAGACCTCCGCAGGTAGTTGCAGTAAAAAGAGGGGTGAGCGCTAATGTTTTTGTGGACAACCGTGCCTATCGAGATTTCTTGTACTCCAAATTTGATGTGACCCCGGTCGACATGGAAAGTGCAGGAGTAGCCCTTGTATGTCTACAACAAAAGAAACCTTTCATTGCAATAAGAGCACTGTCCGATTTGGCTGGTGGCGGTTCGTCCCTCTCAAATGAAGCTGCCATTTTTACACCATTGGCTGCTAAAAATTCAGTTACTGTGCTGCTTAAATTCATCGATTTGGAAGAGCAGGCAAAGACTCGATCCCTCCGCTCAACTTAATAAGGTTGTTGGCTAATGTTTTATGGACATATATCAGTCGATAGAATTCGACTTGAATCAATAAGGCTTTCACTAGCTAATATTGTGTCTACTTGTACATGTACTATGTATTTTCTTCTCATGAGTAACTATTATTAGATCTATTTTGACTACCGGGTTAATAATGATGCTACAGTAAAATCTTGATAGGTTAATAATGTTGGGACCCAAAAATTTGATTTTTGAAGAAAATAATTTATCAAATGTTAATTTAGTTTTACCGGCATGAGTTCGGGCTAGAGAATATTTTTATTATTTAATTAAAATTACTAAATTTTTTTTTACAGCAAAATTACTAATTTGTTGAATATCAGTTTATTGAGATTTTACTGTATATTACTATTTATGTTAAAGGGGGTTTATTCTTTCACATGTTCAAGAAATTCCTTGTAACAAAAAATCACAAAAGGAGTGAAAATAATCTAACATCATATATCTTATATAATATGGTGTACAATTATATGGCGTGTCCCGATACACGCTACATGTCGTATAGCACCCATATGGTACCATATATATATATATATAGTTCTAGATGAGAATTATAAAGGGGGATATCATTTTTTCGTTAATTTATTATGTCCCCAGTTATAATGATCAGTTTAATTCAGCAGCACTCATCAACTTCGATAATAATCGATATCGTGCCTATTTAACAAGTTTAATTAAGTGTTTAAATAAAAATCTGGTGGCCTTATAGCGGCAAAATAATAATTAACAGATCTCCACACTTCAACTATGTAAGGCACATGTCTAAGCACGTGTAAACTCGAGCTATCTATTTCAAAACTTGTATCTTTTTTACGTATTAATTAATCATTTTTGATTGTGCATTTCACACCTATTCTCAAGTTATGGCCCCGACACTTATTCATAACTGACGCTTTTTAAAATAAAATGCTGACAAGGCAAACCAAGAGGACACACAAAGTTTGCTAATTAAATTATAAATTCATGACTTCTTTATTATTAGGTGACTAGATCATATCACTGGGTGTAGATTAATAAATGGATTGACATTTATAAGTTTCTTGTGAGTTTTTTTTACTTATGTATTGAAATCCTTGTTGAAATCTTAGATTTGGTACACAATATATGTATACACACACTGGCGGAGCTAGGGGTATGCCTGGGTATGCAGGTTGCTTGAATATTTTTTTTTTATTTTGTTATTTTTTGGGAAATCTAAAATCAGTGCCTCTTTTGCTTTCTTTCCGATTAATTTCTGCAGTCAAGCGGAGTTAGATAGTGCATATGGCATCTTGGGTGGGATCTATTAGGATTTTGAAAAGAAATAGTTTTAGCAGCCAGAGATAAGAAAAGTAAAGAGTTTCAGAGAAAATGGATGATTCGGCAGGGAAGAACTTTTGATGCAGATTTACTCATTTGTCCCTTATTATGTTCATTATTGATAATCAGTGGTTCTCTATGGTTGGTTACGGACTTGTAATTTGGCCCACTATAATGATATCTGCAATTTGTCCTTCTAAAAGATAAATATTTATATATTGTAGTCTATGATATTTTGTTAAAAAGTTTTAAACGTATAAAAGTAATTTTTCTATAGAGTCAGATTGGGCTATTACATGGAGCCTGAGAACTAATAGAATTCAGGAGTTCGATCTGACTCCATAGAATTCATCTGCATCAAAGTGAAATGTTGCTAATTTTGTATGCTGAAATCCATAATGGCATTAGAAAAATCGGTGTTTTGTGTAATTGCCATTATTGTTATTGTCGCCGTCGTCATCATCTTGTTTTGTTCGACTATAAACTTCGGTTAATGAAAAAATAACATTGTTAAAGTTGAGGTTGTAATATTTTCTTATTCACTACTTATATAACTTGTACATACATATCCTAAACTGTCTAGCTCTGCCATTGTTAATATATATATATTTTTTTTTTTGGGTCGCCCCTTCACGAGCTCCTCCACAACCCCTGCCCTAGGGCTCCCTGAGGCTCTATGGAAAAGGTATATCGCGGGATGTGCAGCGCAGCAGTCAGGTATTAAACCCGTAACCTTAAGGGGGAACCGTGGTCTACGTGCAGTAGTTATCAAAGAAGCATCAGTGCCACACTTTTTCCAACCAAATATGCATGGAATGTGCAGCGACCTGTCCCGCGCGATCCCACAAACAGTTGGGCCAGTGTTTAGCTACCCATTTATTTCTTCACATTTTTTGTTCAATCCTCGATCCATGGTGAATTACACAAATTAAATTTTCTTAATTTATGTAAAAATAAAAGGGGAATATCATCTCTGTGGGACGGAGGGAATAATAAGAACGAACAATTTATTCAAAACTAATTAATAGTCTAAAAATGGTTTCATCACAACTATGGCCCAAAATAATTATCCTAGCATCATCATAAATAGAAAGAACAAATATAAAAATAAGAATTCATCCTCAAAAATATGACAAATCGATGATAAAATTCACGTTATCTTCACCCAACTCGGATTTTTCTTCATTCTTCCCGCGGCTTTCCCCTAACTATGGCTCTCGCCCTTTTATTTCCATCCATCAGGTAAATTGGGCCCTAAACAACACCCCCCCCCCCCCTCTCCTTTAGCCCACGTGAACTCTTGTATGTATGAGTTTTCAACAATTATTTACGTAACAACTCCCCAATTTCTAAAGACTACCTGCAAAGGTCCTTCAGGACTTTGACATAGAAATATTTGCCTCCATAATGTCCAAATGCCGGCCAAATTGGTCCTTTCTTCACCAATTGCTTTTAGATCGGAATGTCCAACCCTAAAGCAAACATAATAAAACAAATAAAATTAAGTAGTTATTTGAGGAAACACAATTATTAAGGTCTAGTTTTAACAGCTCAAAATAAGTGCAAAATTGCACTTACCATTGAACAATCATTTATAATGATCCTATTATAGTTATTTATATATAAAATCAAATCTCAAATTAATGCCAGAAAGAGGCACTGAAAAGTGGCATATTTGGATACTAAAATTTTGAAACTATGCACATATGTCACTTTTCTCACTACCTGAGTTTAAAAATTTTAAAAATATTACTTATCTGTATTGTCACATGATGTGAGTTTAGAAGTTATAAGTCTCAACTGAAAGTCTTAAATGATTTGTGAACCTCAACTGCAACTAGAAACCATCTAGCACTATACTTCTGGTAATATAATGACGTTATATAGTGATGTGACATAATATCTGACACAAAAATCAGATCAGTTGCTAATATTATATGATACTATTTGTCTAATACCATAATAGTACAAGATGTATAGTGTTTGATCAAAATCACAACTACATCCCCAAGTCCCAACAGTAAATCCCAACAGTACATCAAACAAGCACAACTACTAATGACCTTTTTGAATATTGTGGGAGAGGCGGGAGCGAAGATAAAGAGGCATGAAAGACAAACAAAGTCACAGTGGTTAACACAACACTTCGTCTGACGCCTGATCAAATTCATATGATTTACACAGATTATTTCCTTTCTTTTTTTTTCTTTAACATAAGATTGTTTCGTTTTTCACATTCCCTTTTCAGTTTTTTTCTAAAGTAATATATATATATATGTTGGGGAAATTGTGTTATTTGTGTGATACTCGTGTAACATTAATTAATTAAATCAAACATATTATCTCAATCAAATAAAATAATAGAAAGGTAGAAAGAAAAGTTAGAAAGGCTGGCCTAAGAGAGTCGTGTCAAGGACACTGTCTTAAAGTCGTGTTAGCCTCCCCTCGTGCGGTATTATCGGCGTGACACGGCTCCAAGATAAAACCCTTAACTCTCAGCCAATACTCCGTCCATGAGCACGATCACAGGGAGTGAAGAACGAGCCTCTATCATATTGCCAAATAGTATAAAATAGATAGTTATACATGAGGGATTTTTACTAACTTTTCCTATATCTTTCTCAAATGAGAAGAAACCCTCTTTTATAGAGGTTAAGTTATAACCCCCACATGAATACCATAATAGTAGAGTAAATTCATGCATAGTGGGGTTATAACATAATAAGAACTTGAAACCGAAAAAGTAAAATCAAATAAATCATGAAATAAAACAAATGAATGTTTTTTAAAGTTTCAAATAAAACGTAAGTTACAACAATCCCCCACAAACTTTAAAACATTCAAAATAAAATAATATATATAGTGGCAATACTATACTGTGTAATAGGCGTAGGTGTCTTGCAACTTGAACCTAGCTTAGTGATGACAACTTCTGTTTGAGAGAACCATAATTGACTAAAGCCTTGAATTAGGTCTCTTGGCCAAACTTCAATTGTCCCACACATAATATCGATTTAGGCTTAAGTTCTTAGCGGGTAGTGCTATTAATGGCCATGCCCTCTTATCTTGATTCTAATAAGAGTCTCTAGGGAATAGCCCAATCTCATAGCCACGGCCTCATGGCAACTCTTACATAGGTGAGTCCTCCAAGGGCACGTGTGACCCGCACCCCACGAGATTTCTCGCCTCGTAACTCATTCTGGGTTAAACCCTTCTAACGTCACAATTTTAACACTATCACCATAGGGATGAGGACAAATAATATAGTGCTACGAGTCACGCATTGCAGGTTGTTTCTACCACATTGAACCTTCTTCATGGGATCTCCAATCGCAAAGGTTGGGTTACTCCTGGAGGTGACTCCCTTGTGGGCTCACTCATCCCCCTCGATGATTAGTTGTGTTTTTTGGACATGTTCCCCAATACCAACATTTTATGAATTTTGATATTTTCACATTTCTCAAGATATAATAAATTATTGTGCTTTATGTTATTAGGATAACAATAATATGTCATATACAAATTGCAACTTCTCATGCCAAAAATTAATACCCCCACACTTTTAAGAATTTCTAGGTGAATAGAATTTTTTCAATACTAAGACTGTCTTTGATAATATTATGAAAATTTTGATAATATCATGAAAAGTTAGCACTCTTATATAGTTTTAGTTTCATTACTTTTTTGAAACTGTTCCTCTAAATCTTAGTCAATTCTTAAAGATTTATGCACTTCATTTAAAGTTCTTTGTTTATGTTTTCAACTTTAACTAAGTTCTTTAGTTTCATTACTTTTTTGAAACTGTTCCTCTAAATCTTAGTCAATTCTTAAAGATTTATGCACTTCATTTAAAGTTCTTTGTTTATGTTTTCGACTTTAACTAAGTTCAACAAGAAGGTAAGAGGTAGAAGTTTGTCTATCATACATTTTGATAGTAAACTTAATCAAATTCTCATGCCTTTTAAATTAGATAGATCATGTGCAAAAAATTTATTATGAATGAAAGTTCAACACTAATTAGCACCTATGAAAATTTATGCCAAAATGAAATATGAAGTTTCATTCACCGACTCCTCATGCCTATATTGTTAATCCATATCCAAAAGAAAATAAAGATTGATATGAAACCTATTACATGGTGTATATACGTCATCAGTCTATAAAATCCAATTATGAGTATGCTATTATTATACTCAGTCTAAGAATGAAGTGCCAACATCTAAGTTGTAGGTTCCCTTTCACATAAGCTAATACGTTTATGAAATTTAATCATGCGAATATATTCAAATGACGTGTGCTCTTCCGATCTCAAAGATATTCTAGTCAAAACTTTATCAAGAAAAAAGAATAAGTATATTTTATAGTGGTCCATGTATATTTCTCAACTAATTAGTAGTATATGACACTTCAATTAGCCAATTAAAACATGAATCATGGATAAATAATTTGGGCGTGAACAAATTGCTTCAACATAAATTTTTAAGAATAAATATAAACTTCTAAAGCTCAATAAAACAGATCGGAAGATTTTTTTTCACAAACCATATAATTAATATACACGTCATAATCCATAAGCTGAACTAGTACCCTATCTTCATGTATTTGGAAAACATATTCTATATTTATTACGCCCATAGAAACCAATCATATTATGATATGCTAAAATAATTAGGAAGTTATCCTAGATCGGAAGATGCGTGTGAAGATGTAATGAATTCTCAACTTATAAGCACTACCTATTAAAGAAATTTGTGATTCAATGATGACAGCAATAACATACCTAATGTGATTTCCGTAACGGTGAAGATTCAAATATGACTGTACTTATCAATTAATCTGAAATTCCACAAAACTTCAAATAGTTTTGAGGCAACTCATAAAACAATCCATTGGCAATGCATAAGTGGCCTTAAAGAAAGTTGTTCCCATTTTTGCCATTGAAGCCAATCAACTATTGTAACTTCCTTAACAAAATATCAACATATATGCTATAGTTCCACGATGGAACTTGTGTAGCTTCTTGTATCCTCCTTAGCTTTGCACTTTCTACAGGAAGCAATTCAGGAAACGGTGCAGTAGAAAATAGCAAGTAACGGTTACTTTTTATCATTTTTAAACGATATAATAAAGAAATCACCTTTAAAAGAATCTGATAAACAATTGTGTGATAAAAGCAAATAGGTTTTTATAATATAAGTTTGTTTCTCAATTTGATATAGCAAAAGAATTAGATCGACATTAGAAAACGAAAGAATCTGACAACAAAGAAAAATTAGTTATAATCATTGGATCACTACTAACAAAAATAATTTTTATTCTTCAACAACCCAAATCAATAGCTGTAATCATGAACCAGCAGTCACCGAGGTTTCTGTATTTTAACATTCTCAAAAGATTTTTATACTTTAAGGAATTTTTAACCCTTACAATTTGTCAAAAGTAAAACATATATAATACTAAAGATCAGAAGTGTTAGACCACGGTTTCATTCAACTACCAATTGAAGTAAATTCTTGTATAATAGAAAATCGTTTCTCAATATAATCAACTAAATATTCTGACTTATAATGGTAAGCAAAATTAGTTATTATAATCTTTGAACTAACAAGCTTGGAACATATATTAGAATTTCTTGAGTGCAACTTATCACATGCTGAAACTAAAGATGGTTAAAACCTATAAACAAGTTACTTCCAGATTCACACAAACTAACACGACTTTAGATTGTTGAGGAAATTGTGTAATTTTTGTGATACTCGTGTAACATAAAATTAATTAAATCAAACACATTATCTCAATCAAATAAAAAAATAGAAAGGTAGAAGGAAAAGTTAGAAGGCTGAAAGGCTAGCCTAAGAGAGTCGTGTCAAGGACACTATCCTAAAGTCGTGTTGGCCTCCCCTCGTGCAGGTATTATCGGCAGAACACGGCTCCAAGATAAAACCCTTATCTCTCAGTCAATACTCCGTCCATGAGCACGATCACAGGGAGTGAAGAACGAGCCTCTATCATATTGCTAAATAGTATAAAATAGATAGTTATACATGAGGGATTTTTACTAACTTTTCCTATATCTTTCTCAAATAAGAAGAAACCCTCTTTTATAGAGGTTAAGATATAACCCCCACATGAATACCATAATGGTAGAGTAAATTTATGCATAGTGGGGTTATAACATAATAGGAACTTGAAACCGAAAAAGTAAAACCAAATAAATCATGAAATAAAACAAATGAATGTTTTTTAAAGTTTCAAAAATAAAACGTAAGTTACAACAATATATATATATGCGCACACAAGCCAATAAAAGTCGTCTTCGGGTTTTGTATACGAACTTTTTAACTGTTTTGAAAGCTACATTTTTTGCAGTAAAAAATATAAAAAAATAAAAAAGAGGAAAAAGCTACATTTTTAATATATCCTTGTAAACAATACCGATCCTTAGGGTTTTCCTTGAAATTTTTTACATATAACAAATTTTCTACTCTGGGAAAAGTATATACGTACATAGTAATTTGTAAAGAATCGAGATTCTATTTTAAAAGGTCAACTCATCAAGTGGGGTAATCCAATATATCTCGTATAAACTTTGCCCTAGTCCTTATGTCTAACTGATATATAGGATCCATTCACACCTAACAATCCGTATTTGAACCAAAGTCACTTCGTCTTGACCCCTTCCATTGATAATCTATTCATCTTTTTTTACTCTACTGATCTTGCAAATCTTTCACTGCGTCTATGATCACCTAAAGCAAATACAACCACCTTTTACTAAGACCCAAGTCATCCACAACCATGGCTTACATAGAGACAACCACCTGTAGAGACATCTATGGATTTTTTCTGACAACTACGATTCAGTTTTAGAGTCAACCGCTTTAACAGACTACCTCCAAGACATTTCTATTGTATCCACATGGTTAATTTTAAACGTAACTTTGATATCACTTATGAAGAATGGAGTTTCCTTGTGCAAAAAAATAAAAATAAAAATAAAAAATAACACTTGGTAAAAATGGAAAATCTTATTTTATTTATTTTCTTATATACCTTTCTACTAATATATTATTATACATTATGGTAAAAATAGAAAATCTTGCTTTGGATTGAAAACTCAAACATATAGTCCTCATTGTCACACAAAGATATTGTCATATTCCGCTATTTATTTTTCATCCATCTCAAATTATATTCAATTTTTCCTATCTAATTTTTTAGTTTTCTAATATATCATTGTTAATTGTATATGGTAAGCAACAACAATGAACAGTTGAAGTGAGATATTCAATAAATGTAAAGCTATATTAGGAAAAATAATCTTAAATTGTACCTTTTTGCCAACAATATTCATTAAGTTTTCTTCTTCTTAATATTACTAATTATTTCACCCGTGCATTACACGGAATAATAATACCAAATAATATAAACAATTCAAGAAGATTAAATATAGTTGTATAAAAAAATTTTAAACTATGATATTTGATAACAAATAATATAGGTGATACCCGTAATAATACGATTTCTTTCATTAATAAAGATAAAAAATAGTGTACTCAAAAAAAAAAAAAACTAAGAAAAACATTGAAAAAAATTTTGGAGTTTGTATTAGGTTGGCAGTGTAAAACGCACGGGAAAATATGTTACATCTGATAAATATAGTTAGAATAAATAATGAACGATGATACATGTATTACATTTGTAGTAGAATTTGTTGTTTGGCCATTTTAATACAAATCATAATTTTCAAACCATTTCAATTTATAATCCTCAAAATATCATATAAGATTATCCATGAGTGAACACCAACTTTTTCTACAAAATGCACATGTGATTTATTGCCCCGTTTGTTTTTTTAACTTTTGTAATATATATTAGTGATATCTAATTTCTCATAATATATACCTTCTATATAATAATTTTAATATGTTAATATAATTTAATCAGTATTTAAAGAACTAAAATGTTATGACCAAGTCAATTGAAAAAATTAGGGATTGGCTAATACTGAAACCAATCCGGAAAACAATCCGACGGTGTAAGATAAAGATGAATACGGTTCACGGTTCACAATAAACTTTTTTTCAATAATGATCCATTAAATTTTTGAACTTTTTGGAAACCCAATGCCTAAAACCAAGGCCATGTTATGCATAATCCTTCTCTAAGTATCTTAATATAGGGATACATCATCAATTCTTTTCACTAAATAATCAATGTAGGATTCTCTTTCTATTTGTGAAGTCACATTGCCAATCACCCTTAAACTATAATATTTGATCGTTCACATATGTATAAAGAAAAGCAATATATGTGCTACTCGTAATACGATATATTTTACTACCTCCGCCCCACAAAGATAGTCCAGTAGTTATTTTCATATGGATTAAGAAATAATAGTTAATATAATTGAAACATTACATTTTACTTTATTTTTCCACATATACCCTTATATTTTATTAATAGTTTAAAAGACTTTCAATATATAGGTAGTTGAATAATAATAATAATAATAATAATAATAATAATAATAATTAAGAGCACATATAGAAATGAAATATTAAATACATGTTTATTATAGCAAGTGGACTATTTTTTAGGGACGGACGAAAATAGAATAATGAACTATCTTTTTGGGACGGAAGTAGCATTAATGAAGATAAAAATGGTCTAAAAAAAGGAAAACACTGAAGAAAATTTGCAAATACTGGAACTAATTTGATAAACAATATGATGGTGTGAGATAAAGATGGATACGGTTCACCAGTTCACAATAAAATTTTTCAATAATGATCTATTAAAATTTTAAATTTTTTAGAAGTTCAATGCTCATAAGTTAAGGCCTTATTATACACAACCCTTCGCTAATGGGCATACATCCTCAATAATTTTTACTAAATAACCAATGTGGAATTCCCTTCTAAAACCGAAAGTCATATTTCTAATAATCCTTAAATTATAATATTTGATCGTTTACTTGTATGTAAATAAAAACAATATAGGTGCTACTCATAATACGATATCGTTCATTAATCTTTATAGTCTTAAAAAACCCAAGGAAAATATTGAAGAAAATTTGCGAATGCTGGAACCAATTTGGAAAACAATCTAACAGTGTGAGATAAAGACGAATACATTTTTGAATAGACTTTTTCTCAATAATGATTTATTAAAATTTTAAACTTTTTGGAAGCCTAAAGCCTATAAGATAAGACCCTATTATGCATAGTCCTTCTCCAAGTAATTTAATATAAGTATACATTCTCAATTTTTTTCAGTAAATAAGTAATGTGAGATTCCATTTCTATTAACAAAGTCACATTTTCAATGACTCTTAAAAATGGAATAAAATTTCAATCTTTTTTAAACAGTAAAAATAAAAATATAATAAAATCTAATGTTCTTTTTCGCATATTATTTTAGGTAAAAATTAATTTATTTCAATTATTTAATTAAAATCTGTCTAATAACCTTGAACCGTTAGTTTTTCCAGTCCAATTTTCTGAACATTTGCGGATACTGGAATCAATCCAGAAATCAATTCGACGATGTGTTATAAAGACGGATGTGGTTCACAATAAACTTTTTCTCAATAATAATTCATTAAAATTTTTGAAAGCTTAAGGCCTATAAGCTAAAGCCTCATTATACATAACTCTTCTTTAAGTAACTTAATATAAGCATACATCCTCCATTCTTTTCACTAAATAACTAATATGTGATTCTTTTTCTATACTCAATTTCTATTGCTCTTAAAAAAGGAATAAAATGTCAACATTTTTTTAAACGATAGAAATCAAAAAAATTATAAAATTGAATTTTTTTCCACATTAATTTAGGTAAAAATTAATTTATTTCAATTATTTAATTAAAAAAAGTCTGATGATCTTGAACCGTTAGCTTTTCCGATTCGAAGACCAGTTCGATTTTTTGAACAACTGCAAGTATTAGAATGAATCTAAAAAAAATCTGACAGTATGAGATAAAGAAAGATACGGTTCATAATAATTTTTTTTTTCAATAATGATCTATTGAAATTTTAAACTTTTTGAAAATTCAAGACCTATAAGTTAAGGCCTTATTATGAATCATTTTCCAAGTAAGCTTAATATAGTTGTATATTCTCAATTCTTTTCACTAAATAACCAATATGAGATTATATTTCTAAGCCCAAATTAATATTTTTCATGGCTCTTAAAAAAGAATAAAATTTTAACATTATTTTAGGTAAAAATTAATGTTATTTTCAATTATTTAATTAAAATAGGTCCGATGGTATTGAACTGTTAGCTTTTCCGATTCGTTGACACGTATAATTTTCTGAACATTGGTGAATATTGGAACCAATCTGAAAGTTATTCAATGGTGTGAGATAAATTGAAACAAAAAAATAAAGGAAATGAAAGATAAAAATGAAATCTATAAAATGTTAATTTCACAAATCGTCATCAATCTTTGAGTTAAGAATCAGTTTCGTTCCCAACATATATTTTCACACTCCACAGCTTCCAACTTTTAATAAATACACACAAATCGTCCTTTTTTCTAATATTCCAAAAAAAATTCAACGAAATGATGATTATATCCCCTTAAACTTTTTAATTTTTTTAAAAAATGGTTTAAAAATAATTTAAAAAAAAAAAAGAAAAACCCTCCCCTCCCCTCCCCTCCCAAGATTGGCCGCCGGAAATGGAAACATTCCGGCAGTAAAAAGGGGGAGCGAATCCCTCGATTTGCTGCCCGAAATGGCAGCACCCCCCAATTTACAGTCGGAAATGGCAACATTTTGTCGCCATTTTGGGCAGTAAATGGGGGGATTCACCCCCATTTTTTGGCTGTCGTTTCTGGCGCTGCCATTTCTAACTGCACCTTGGTTGCCGGAAATGGCAGCCAAGGCTACCGTTCTGACAGCAAAAAAATGAGGGGTTAATACTCCCTCCCCTTTGCTGCCCGAAATGGCAGCAAATGCTGCCATTTCCTGTAGCCACCCCTCATTTTTATTGTCGGAATGGCAAAATGCTGGTGGCGTAGTTGCCGACTACTGGAATGTTTCCATTTCTGGCGGGCAATCTTGGGTAGATGGGTTGAGTTTTCTTTTTTTATTTTAATTTTTTATTATTTTAAGCATTTTTTTAAAAAATTTAAAAAGTTTAAAGGGTATAATCATCATTTCGTTGAAAATATTTTGGAATAACAGAAAAAAATACGATTTTCGTGCATTCATTAAATGTTGGGGGCTCAAATATTGGGGACGATTTGTGAAATTAACCTATCTATAAATTGGTAGTAAAATAAAAAGGCAAATAAAATTAAAAAGTAAAATAGAAATCAATGGCTAAGATTAGTAGATTAAATCAACGGCCAAGATGAGATATCCCGATATAGCAAGTGTTTTTGGGCGGTAAAAAATTGAAATGAAAACTATCCTGCTTATAGATATATAGATGTAGATTATTTTAGATAAAAATTAATTTTATTTTCAATTATTTAATTAAAATCAGCTCGATGACCTTAAACTGTTAGCTTTTTCAATTCGATGACATGTTCGATTTTTTGAACATTGGTGAATATTGGAATCAATCTGAAATTTATCTGACGGTGGGAGATAAATTGAAACAAAAAATTAAAAAAATCGATCGAAAATAAAATTGCTCAAGATAAGGAGTGTTAAGTTTTAAATGTAGAATAAGAGAGAGATTTAAGAAATTTCTTATATATAATGCATTCTATTAGAGGAAATAAGGAAAATGTCGATAAAGAAAGAGAGATATTTTTAGATAAAATGAAATCTGATTTGGTTATTGGAATTAAAAATTGAAAAATATAGTGATAATATAAAAAAAGGAAATGAAAAAAAAGGGAAATGAAAGATAAAAAAGGAATCTATAAATTAGTAATAAATTAAAAAGATAAATAAAATTTAAAAATAAAATAGAAATCAATGGCCAAGATTAGTAGATTAAATCAACGGTCAATATGAGATATCTTGATTTAACAAGTGTTTTCAAAAGGGAAAAAATGACGTTGAAACTATCTTTTTTTATAGGTATATATAAATATAGATTATTATTATATTTTTTTAATGGAAGTTCTCTTAATATGTGTTAAAAATTAATGTGAGCTTTTTTGTGCGACCGAAGGAGTGTGTATCCGTGTATACATATGATGAAATAATGATGAAATTGACAATGCTTCATTATATGGTAAGAATTTAGAAGTGAACAATATAAAAGTAATGCTAGAGTCCTCTATCCATTTCGTATTGTTTGTTTTGATTTGATTTATACTTATTGTTATAGATTAATGAAAGATTGGAAATCCGGTAAAAGCTAATCGGAAATTTTTATGAATATATTGTGTTATCACTACTATATTGGTATTTGAAAGACCATGAGGCGCCATGAGTAGTAGGAACTTCTAGTATTTGGGCCCTATAATGCATTCAAAAGGTTTGTGCATCTTAATGTTCTTAAGATTATAACATGGAATAATTTTTACAGCCCTTTGGTAAACCAAAATAATGTATTACTCATAGGGTATTTTATACTCACTTTGTATGTGATTAACCTTTTATAAATGATCCACTGAGAGATCCTTGAAAGGAAGGCCGAGGAGTGGAAGTTGTCTCACGATGCAAGTCAAATAATGCATGTAATCAAGACAGACATTTGGGCTTACTACGAGGATGAGCCAATGTTTGTAATGTATTTGGGAACCTCGTACGAGTTTGATATATTTTGTGCTTTGTGCCTACTCCCTCAATCTTTTACACCATGATAAGATTATGAGGGATAGACCTATATTTCTTGTTTAATAGCATAAGAGTTAATGATAGGAGTAAGCCAAGTATATGTATAAAAACTTAAATAACTAAATAAAACTTGACTTGTATGGTAACAATATAATCAAAGTTTTTGTAACAAGATTGGGAGTCCCATTTTCACATGTAAAGGCCTCCCAAGATCGGAAGAGCGGTTAAATAATATATAAAGTGGTTTTTATTTAGCAGATCTCTTATTCTTTCATATAAACTAAACATAAGGAATGATTCACATGATATAGAATCAATTGATCTTAAGAATGTAAACAAATTTTATTGGACATTGTCTCGTTATAAATACTACAACTTTAAATGAGTTGAAGATGTCAACAACCCCACCGCATCTAATAGATCAAAACAAAATTAATTGATAAGTCTCGCCCTTCGATTTTGACAAGAGTTGTAACAACTATTTAAAGCGCTTTCGACATATAGATTAAATAACAATAACCTATAGATTTATTGAGGGGTTTGACCAGTAAAATTCCTCAACTGATTTTACGTCCTGTCTCCGTAACATAATTGAGGTCCATTTGTACATTGTTCCCAACTTATAATAAATTCTTTAAAGCTTAAAAATGTTTAGAATAGTCAATGGATCGGATTTTGATCAAGAGCATTTTGAAAACACCTTTTTTTAACATAAAATCAGTACTGATTTCATATATACGCCTCATTACCCTGGTTTCATATGTACGCTTCAGTATCATATAAGAGAGGGTCTAGTATCATTAGTTCTTCTAAGACAACAGATCTGACTCGAAAATTTACTAATATCATATGGAGACACTCTCAAACTCTATAATAAGACCCGTGTATACTCCGAATTATCTTTTAAGACACGAAAATTTTCGAACTTACTAAAAGCACTTGAACCAGAAATAGCGTAATGATCCGTTATATCTTGACGGAAATTTCCCGTGCCAGTTCCGTCAGAGGTCAACCCGACTTGACACACTTTGAATCATAAAAAATAATAATAAAGCCGGCCGCGGGGCGGCCTGTCAAGACTGCAACGCGTTCGTGTGAGTTGTGACTTTGTTAAGGTTGTCTACAATTTTATTAAGTAAACTTTATTTGGTGTTTTTTTTTTTTATTTGAAAGTATATAAAACAAACTTTCAATTTTAGCGCCGTGAAACGACATCCATAATATTCCTTTACATTCTTATTATCAGCTTTTCTGGCTGCCGGAAACCACCATGTCCGCCACCACTACTTCAGCCCAAATCCTCCAATACACGGAAGCCTTCCTCTCTGAAACGCTCTCTCAATCCCACCTCCGGCAGCACCTTTACTCCACTTTCCTCCAAAAACTCCCTTCTTCCGATCAGTCCACCCTCAAAATCCTCAAGTTTGCCTCTGAAACTCTGGAAAATTCTTTCTCCACCACCAGCTCCTCCATCCGTTCCTCCTCCCTTCGCCTTGCCAAAGAACTCCTCTCTAAATCGGAAACCCCATTTTCTTCATTTCTTCTGTCTCTTGCTTATTCACAATGCCAGCGTCCTGTTGATGCATCCTTTTGTCTGCTTGATGTTTTTTATTTAGACCCTTATTTGGCTAGAGTAGAAATTGCACCTTTTCTGTTTGAAGAATTGTTTCTGATTCATTTTCTTGCTATACTTGAATGGTACAATGAGCTAAGAAACAGAATTCTGTCATCTATAACTCTGAATTCAGATTGCAATAGTGATGATCAATCAATTGTATCAAATACCACGATTTTGTCGAAGATGAGTGGGGATCAAGCTTCAGCACTGAAGGATTTGGAGAGGGATTATGAAGATTTACTTGATGAGAATTGCAGGAATTTTGTTGGGTATTTTAAAGAGATTCTGCTAAACAAAAATGGAAGCAAATTGATTGTTCCACCATCAGTGGTATTACAAAAGAGTGAAAAAAGGGGCAGTAAATTTGATTATAGTGAAGAGAGGAAGCTTAAATCTCAGCAGTTCAGTTCAAGAAATGGACGGTATAATGTAATGCTCTATTTTCTTGAATTTCTCTGCTATTTTATCAGTTTCATATAATGTTTCATTTGCATCCACTTCATTCATTTCTTGGTTATGAATTTTTCACCCCTTTTAGCTCACTTAGTCCATTTTGCTCTTTTGCTGTGACTTTTGCATCAGCCATAATTTTTATGGTTAGAAGTTTTAGATTTGCAGTTTAGATTACTAATCCAGGATCAGGGTCCGAGAAACCAAGATAAGACAATCCAACCCACAATACTTATTAAATATATATTAAATTCATCCAACAATCTCTGCTTGCATAACAGTTTCAACATTTGATGTGATTAGTATACAAAATAATCCTAGTATTGTTGTAATGACATTTGCAGGTTAGATCACTTGTATTACTATTTCTAACTTCAAAGACAGTTCAATCCTTTGAAATTTTCTTTGTTTTCAATCTATAATAACAGCATTGTTTATTGCATGCAAGATCTCGCCTGTCTCTGGACCCCCTCAATTCGCTGTCTTTGTCATGAAACGGCAAGTATTAAGGCATAAAATATCATAAAGAATTTAATCGAATTTAATCTATATATTTTTTTAATTCTTAGATTACATGAATGGGTCTGTCCATATATGAAATTCATGAACTTCCCATCAACTATAGAAAAATTTCATTAATTTTTTAAGCCTGTTATTATTAATTTTTTCCTACTAGATTAGCATGCTAGCAGAAAAAAATGATGGCAAATTCCTGTAGATTTCTATTATTAATGCTTAAAAGTCTTGGTAGGTCATATGAAGCTTGAAGTTTCTAAGCAGAACAAAATTTGTTGACCAGCTCTTTCTGGCTCTATCTGGGTTGAACTTTAAATAACTCATATTGTTCTTATAATAATTCTGCAGCCAATATGGACTGGAGGGGAAGAATCAGCTGAATTGAATAGCAATAGAGTGAAGAGCCTTTCCAAGTTTCCATCATTTTATCCAGAAAGAGTATCTCCGAGAGTCCTTATAGATGAAAGATCCACAAAAATATCAGAGCCATCATTCATTCCTATTATTGGTTCGACACAGGATCGTCGTACCTATGATAACTTGAGTGATTATTGTTCTACCTCGGATTCTGAAGCTGAACAAGAGGTAAACGATAAGAACAATGTTTATGTGTTTTCATGGTCTGATAAAACAAAGCTAGTTTTTTAATATGGGCTCTTGTAGGAAAAGATCCAGAAAACAGAATCAGTTGACACCAGAAGAAGTCAATCTAAGAAACAAAGGCAGCCATTTTCGGCAGAATCCTGCCGGTATGTGATTTCCAAAGCAGTCTCATCATCGGCTTTAATTGTCTGTGTCTCTATTTTAACATTTAACCTTCTGATATATCAGCTCTCCCGATCTTCTCATGGAAGACACTGATAACCAACCTGGTGGAGGAAGGCGTACGTCCCCAAAAGATTTTGTCTGCCCCATAACAACTCACATTTTTGATGATCCTGTAACACTTGAGACTGGACAAACTTATGAACGAAAAGCAATTCAAGAATGGATCGACAGAGGAAATTCAACATGTCCCATTACACGCCAGAAGCTGCATAGTACTCATCTGCCTAAAACAAATTATGTCCTTAAACGTCTGATTGCAAGCTGGCAAGAACATAACCCTGGTTCAGATATTCCTAAATCCGAGGTTATTCAATCAGTTGACGAACCTAAATTCAAACCGGCATTTCGTTCAGCTTCTCCTAATAGTGTCATAAGCCAACCCACCGTAGATGGCACCATGAGTGAGCTGAGACTTGCAATTACTGACTTATGCACATCAGAGATTTTGACGGAGTCTGAACAGGCACTCCTCAAAATTGAGCGGTTCTGGAAAGAATCAAATATGGTAATGGAAATGCAATCCTTGCTATCAAAACCTCCTGTAGTTAATGGTTTTGTCGAGATACTCTTCAACTCAGTAGATCCTCGAGTACTGGGAGCAACAGTTCTGCTCCTATCCGAGCTTGGATCAAGAGATGATAGTGTTATCCAAACACTTACAAGGGTTGATTCAGATGTCGAATGCATTGTTGCACTCTTCAAGAAAGGGTTAATGGAGGCTATTGTGTTGATTTATCAATTAAAACCTTCTGCACTAAGCCTCATAGAAATGAATATGGAAAATTCCCTTATTGAAATGCTTAGTGGCATAAAAGATACTGAATTCCCCAAGATGTGCATGAAGCCGGAAACAGCATCAGTGATTCTCCTGGCACAGATTCTTCGAAGTGATGGTGAAGAAAACATATCCAAGATCATTAGAAGCATTATATCAACCAAAGCAATCGAGAATATCATTGTTAGCTTGGAGGCTGAAGGGGTGGACGAGAGGATAGCTGCTGTTGGTATCTTGCTTAGATGCATAATTGAGGATGGAAAGTGCAGGAACATGATTGCTGACAAAGCAGAATTAACCCGTCTCATGGAGAGTTTTATGGTTGTACATGATGGAGACCGGTTTGAGATAATTCAGTTCCTGTCAGAACTAGTTAAATTGAACAAGTAAATTGGTGTCTCTCTATAATTAGTGTTATAGTAACTTGAATCTTAATGTGAAACTTAAAAATATCTAACTTTTGCAGAAGAAATCTCAGTGAGCAAATTTTGCACATCTTGAAGGATGAAGGTACTTATAGCACGATGCATACTCTAGTTACATACCTGCAAAATGCTCTCCCGGAGCAGTGCCCCGTTGTGGCTGGTTTGCTTCTGCAACTTGATCTATTAGTGAGTTCCTTTTCCTCTCTCTGTCACTTTGTGTACATTTTAGTAAATTAACTACTGAACTATATATTACAGGAGGAACCAAGAAAAATGAGTATATATCGGGAAGAGGCCATAGATACACTTATTACATGCCTGAGGAATTCAGAGTATCCAGTTGCTCAAATTGCTGCAGCAGAGACAATTTTGTCCCTTCAAGGAAGGTTCTCTTATTCAGGGAAATCCCTTGCTAGAGCTATTATTCTGAAACGTGCTGGACTTGATAGAAGTTACAAAGCCTTTATGCGGAAGGATCAGCGTCACCAGAAAATATTTGATGAAACACAACAAATTATGGTTAGTTTTCTACATATAATTTACCGTTGTTCCAAAATTTCATCATTCCGTATTATCAGTGATCTTTCAGTTTCACGTCAATGCTCATTTGTTGCTTATTACCATTTTCCAACTGAACCAGATCGGAAGAAGAACAATCTGCTAATTGGGAAAGAAAAGTGGCATTTGTTCTCGTCAGCCATGAATTTGGACTACTATTTGAGGCTTTGGCAGAAGGCGTAAAAAGTAGATATGGAGAGTTACAATCGGTATGTTTCATGTCGGCAACTTGGCTCGTCTACATTCTCTCAATTCTTCCAGACACGGGGATACTAGGAGCAGCACGTGTATGTTTGCTGAAGCACTTTGTTTCAGTTTTCAAATCAGAAAAGAACACTGAAGACAGAGCACTCTCCATGCTTGCACTGAATAGCTTTCTCCGTGATCCTGGTTAGTGTGACAGTTTATTCAATAAATGGAATTTTACATAGAAAGTTACACGCAAATGTTGGCTGGTATATCTTACCTTTGTAGAATCTGAGTGACACTTGGATGATTTTTGTTCGTGGGTATTTTTCTTCGCTAGTTTCTTAGCATCTGATCAAATGCGGTCATCGTGAATGTAATATCCATCTTGTAAATTTCAGATGGACAGCAAGATCTTACTGTGCACATGAAGGATATACTAAAAGGCTTGAGGGAGCTGAAGAAATCCTCTACTGTGGCACTCGAGATGCTACGAGTCTTCTCAGAAGAGCATGAAAATAGTGCAGTTAGTTTCCTTACACTTCTTAACACTTATCTTTCGGATTTTAAAATACCAGTCCATATACCGATCTAATGATGTCAAGGGGCTACAGGATCTCTGGAATCATAAAGAATTGGCTCAAGAAGATTGCAGCATCAATGGAGAAGTTCAATCAATTGCTTGCTTCAAGGGTAAAATTTTCTCTGGCCATTCAGATGGAACTATAAAGGTCAGACGATGATCAATCTCTTCTTTCTTCAACGTGTAGCTTCATGAGCAATCATGAAGTTTTGTTTTGAACTGGGATTTATGGTATTTATTTTTCTTTCGATTTCTGAAGGTCTGGACTCATAAAGGTTCTTCACTACAACTCATCCAAGAAACTCGAGAACATAACAAGCCAATTACCAGCTTAGCAATGCTGCATTCAGCGGCGAAACTGTACAGTGGATCTCTTGATAAGTCTGTTAGAGTATGATAATTAATCATTTGTCTTGAAAAGAAACTCTCGTTGAATCTATCAAAAAATTCCATCAACCGAATTAAGCTCACAGAAACGTTTAATAATTACTATTGATAGGTTTGGTCAATCACAGAGGAAGGAATTCATTGTGAACAAGTTCACGAGACAAAGGACCAAATCAACAACCTCGTGGTAGCAAACAACATGGCCTGCTATATCCCACAAGGAGCTGGCATCAAGGTAATACATAAAATTCATTTCTTCACAAGCCCTTTTGTTAAAATTGCAAGTTCTTGATATTATCTCTGAATGTTTTAGGTACACTCGTGGAATGGATCTTCCAGATTGTTAAATCAAAACAAGTATGTAAAGTGTTTGGCTCTTGTACATGGAAAACTCTATTGTGGATGTCATGATAATAGCATTCAGGTAACACCAGACCCCGACAGTTCGTTTACTAGTAATATCTGTAAAGGCCACATATAAATTGGTGCTAAACTAATTTTGCAGGAAATCGATTTAGTCACCGGTACAATAGGAAATATTCAGACTGGTTCCAAGAAATTACTAGGGAAAGCATATCCTATATATTCACTTCAAGTTCATGATGGACTGATATGTTCTGCTGGTCCTTCTCTTGATGGAGCAAATGTTAAGGTATTGTTATTCCCCTAAATAAACAGAAGATTGTCATTATTATTATTTTTTTTTTCCTTTTTCTAAAATATATTATGTACTTGGATAAGATTTGGAGCGCTTCGAACTACAGTATAGTAGGATCCCTGCCATCAACACTGGAAATACGAGAAATGGTGGTGAGTTCAGAACTGATATATTTGGGATGTAAGAGTGGGATTGTCGAAGTTTGGTGCAAAAAGAAGCTAAATAGAGTCGAAACACTTCAAAGTTTTCACAATAGCAGAATTCTTTGCATGGCTGTTGATAACGATGCTGATGTTTTAGTGATCGGGACATCTGATGGCAGAATTCAGGTACTGTAAAGCAATAAAATCCGTTGTTAAATATTTCCAAGGTGACTAACTTTGATTTCATTTTGTGCAGGCATGGGAGCTGAGCTGAATATAGAGGTTGAAATTAGGATGAAGAATCGAACACAAGAAAATGTTTACTACATGAATAGGCATATATACCATTATAGGCTATTTAATGTATATTGTTGATATGAAATCACAACATGGTTTATGATAAATCCCAGTCTACTGCAAAATTGTACAGAGATTCAAGTTATGTGCGGCAAAAAGAGAACATGAAAGGGATCCATATATAGTCTTCATCAAAATATGGGACCTGTCTTTCATGTTTATTGATATATATTCAAGACTTTGTTAGAGAATAAAAACAGATTAACTTTTGAAAATTTCATTTATTTAGTGAATGAGTTCAGCTTCGATTCTTCTCATCATTTTTTTTTCCTGAAAGGAAATTGATAACATTAATTGAAATCATGGTGTACAACCAATTTAACAAACAACGGAATTTTATCAATCCAATTACACTTAAAATCAAAAGAAAAAGCGTAGTTGGCAATGGCGTGGGCAACTTTATTTGCCTCATAGCGTATGAACTTATAAGGGCCACATTCCATTTGTGCCAAGAACTACGTAATCTCACTAACAGTAGACGCATCAGGGTGAAATTCCAAGCTGGAGCAAAGATTTTGTGCAGCAGGAAGACAATCCGTTTCGGCCTCATGAATCCTAGAGTTGCGCTGTTTAGCAAATTTGAGACTTCACAAAGTGTAAAAGCTTCCCCTGCTTCCACTGAAAGGCTACCCATTCCCCATGAAGCAAATACACCATGAACAAAACCATTTTCATAGAGGATTTTCACAAAGGAGTTTTGGCAGTTAGTTGCATTCTCCTGCCAGAGTCTGGCGGCGTTACACGGGGCACGCGGTCTTGCGCCCCACATGTGAGTATAGCAGCGTAACGCCGCCACACTATGGCAAGAGATCAAAATCAAGAATTCTGAATAGCAATAAGGCAATATATATGGATAAAATCTCCTATCAATAAATTGATATGTTATTCTACCCACGTCATCTTAACATTATAACATACCAACTTATTGTAGGAGCAAGAATGAATATCTAGCATGGGATAAACATCAAGAATGTGGGACGTCGAGTCGAGTCGAGCCGAGCCGATCCTTTAATACAATAAAAATGACGTGTCACACATCAAATACAATAAAAATAACATGTCATGCATCGAATACAATAAAAATAAAAATAACATGTCACGCATCAAATACAATAAAAATAACATGTCACGCATCAAATGTGAGTCGTGTAGCATAAGTCTAGAATAGCATACATCACACTATTTACACCCAACTGAATCTCTTAAAAACAGATTCCTCATGTGTACATAGAACGGGTTTCATTGTCTTTAATTTCTTTCACTTCTTGTAACAAACGAGCATCTGTTTGTATACATTCTTCTATTTTTTCAAACTTGAATTTAGTCGAACTAATCATATCTATATATCCTGTGGGACTAGATGTACCAAACAAATTTCTACCTGTCAACTCCACTTAATATTCTTTCTTTATTTCACATGAAAATCCACAAATGCAAACACTATCACACAATTAGTTAGTAATATAAAGAGGAAAATTGTCTTAAATATACAACAGAAAGTGCCGTTCCACGCCCATGTAATCCACAAAGGCAAGACAAATTATGCTACTATATGCTTCTTGTTCTACTATACGCTTCTTGTTTTCTCCAAATTAAAGAACGAAGAAATAGATCCACTTCTCTTTCTCTTCATCAACTCGTTTCACCTTGCAAGCGAAAAGGGCTTTCCGAAACATGGAGAACTCGGATATGGAAAGGGATCCCAAGAAGCCCGCCAAGCGTAAAGGAGGGCTCTGGACCATGCCTTTTGTTATAGGTAAGCTTTGTACGGATTCCTCACTTCTTCTGCATGTTCTGTAAGGCAGATTAGACAGTGTTAATGAAGAAAAAGTATACTTGATGATGGTATCTTTTTTGGCAGCAAATGAGGCATTTGAGAAGATAGCAAGCTTTGGGCTTTTGCCAAATATGATATTTTACCTTACACTGAAGTATCACTTTGATGCTGCAACTGGATCAAACATTTTGTTCATATGGTCCGCCACTTCAAATTTCATGCCTATCTTGGGAGCTTTTATTTCTGATTCCTACTTTGGTCGATTTCTTGTGATTGGCATGGCAACGATTATCAATCTTTTGGTACGAAAACTCATCCTTGCATAGATTTATTTCGTCAAGCATAAACAGTACCTTTTCATGTTTCAGTTTTGAGTCTTGAATCTATTTACCAAATGATGCCAAAAATTAGGAATCCCGGTCCCATTGAAGTCTAACGAGCGTGCATGTGACTCGTTTATAAATGGGTGACAACGAGACTTGAACTCAAAATCTTTTTCTGCTTTTGTTACCATGTCATGAACTATTTAGATTATACGGCGTGCATTTATTTCATTTAATTGTTATCATCATAATTGCAGGGATTGATTGTACTGTGGTTAACAGCCGTACTTAAACAGGCAAAACCACCCCCTTGTGATAATCCATATAAAGACATTTGTACCAAACCAAATGAAGGCCAGGTTGCCTTGCTCTTCACATCATTTGTGCTTATGTCCATTGGAGCTGGTGGCATTAGGCCATGTTCTCTAGCCTTCGGAGCCGACCAATTCGACAACCCTGAAAACCCGAACAACGAAAGGATACTTCAGAGCTTCTTTGGTTGGTACTATGCTTCTGTTGGCATATCACTTATGATTGCAATCACAGTGATAGTTTACATACAAAACAAATACGGGTGGGTAATTGGGTTCGGAGTGCCCGTTGGCCTAATGCTTATTGCTGTCATTTCCTATTTCTTGGGCACAAAGCTTTACATTAAGGTAAAGCCGAACAAGAGTTTGTTTACCGATTTTGCTCAAGTTATAGCGGCAGCGCGGAAGAATAAGCACATTGAATTCCCATTAAAGGATTCCGATGGATGCTATTATCATGGCACTAACTCGAAATTTGTTGCACCAACACACAGATTAAGGTTAGTTTACATAGCAAAGTGATGTACTATGTACTATGTTGAAACAGAGATCTGATGTCCATTTTCTTGGGTTCTTAGGTTCCTAAACAGAGCATGCATTATCCAAAACCCAGAGAAAGACTTAAACCCTGATGGTTCAGCTGCAGATCCATGGAAATTATGCACAATCCAACAAGTAGAACAACTCAAATCACTGATCAAAGTACTCCCAATGTGGTCGACCGGGATCATCATTGCCGTCACCATTAGCCAACACTCTTTCCCACCACTCCAAGCAAACACATTGAACAGACACTTCATTGGAAAACTTAGTATTCCAGCAGGCTCCTTCAGCGTGTTTGGGATCCTTACCTTGACATTGTGGGTTGCCATATATGATCGAATCCTTGTACCTTACATAACAAAGTACACCAATAACCCGCGTGGGATTCCTGTCAAGTACCGTATGGGGATTGGATTAGTGATTTCTTGTCTAGCCACGTCTGTGGCCGCATTGGTTGAGAGAAAACGTAGGGCAAGAGCCATTGAAGAAGGGTTGGCAGAATTCCCGACGGCTGTGGTGAAAATGAGTGCAATGTGGCTAGTTCCACAGCATTGCTTGACTGGATTGGGTGAGGCGTTTAACGCCATAGGCCAAATCGAATTCTACTACTCTCAGTTCCCCAAGAGCATGGCTAGTATTGCAGTAGCACTCTTTGCGCTTGGAATGGCCATTGCTAACTTGATTGGGAGCTTAATAGTTACTCTGGTGGATCATTACTCAAAAAAGGGAGGGAAAGAGAGTTGGGTTTCCACTAATTTAAACAAGGGACATTATGATTATTACTGGTGGATTCTTGCATTTCTTAGTGTGGCAAATGTTTTCTACTACATCCTCTGCAGCTATTTATATGGCAATTTTGAAGAAAAGATCAGGGACAACGAGGAGGATATCAAGGACGGAAATCACGCCATGATTGAACTTGCAAAATCAAAGGATTCCCCCGAAATATTAGCTAAGAATTGAGTCTCGTTTTCATTGTTCTGTGACTGAGCAGAAACTCGTTACAAGAAGCTACCCGTATATTGCCCTTGTTTATAGTCATATTACGAACGGTTTTTTCTCCTGCTCCTGCGTGAGAACCTTGGCCGTGGACAGGTGATCATTTCTGTAGTACATTGAATAAGATTATAGTTCAAATATTTTAGAAGCAAAATAAACTTCACCAATTTCACACCAAATGACCCAATTGTATACCAAATTCAGTCTACTTGTAACTTCAATCATACTACAATACTTAAAGAAATTTTAGTTGCTGGTTCACAAACGACACTCTCTTATTAAGGAAGTAACTATACCCAAAAAGGTCACAACTGTAATGGCAATCTTTTTTACGGTGCAGCTCATGTGTCGATATACTTCTAATGTTGGTGACAGCACACCCTAGTTTAATCTACAAAGACACAGACTCAGCATAGTATTTACGGGAGACCTCTTGGATGAATCATTGCAAGAGGGAGCCATAGTTGGCATCGTCTCTCATAAATATCAGGATTCGACCCTGTAGAGGAAGTCTGGCACAGCTGGTCTTACACAGCTTACTCCAGTTCCTTGACGAAATCAATATTGTCAACAAAGACCTGCAAGTTTCAAAAGAGATTCAAATTTCAAATCATAGTCATTTCTTCTTATTGCAAAGCACCTAGCCCAAACCAGGACAAACACAAGAAACTAGCCAAGGCATAAGACTTGTAGCCCAAAGACACAAAAGACAGGAATCTTTCATACAAAAAAGCCAAATGGCAGCAACACTACGGCACAAACTGAAGCCCACAAAATCACATCATTTCATACAGTTACTGTTAATATTAAGCTAGCTAAACCAAACACCATGCCCATGCCTAATAATTAGTAGGTAAGAGTTTACTATAGAAACTGCAGCTGCTTCAGGTAAAGTAAACTAGTTTTCCAACTCCAGATTTTAAGCTTACTTGAAAAGAGTTCTAAAAAATACATTTATTGTTAATATTAAAAATTTTAGAAAAAGGGGTTCATTTTAACTATATTTTTTTTTCAAATAATCGATAAAATTTATAAATGCAATCAAGTTAAACCAGACATTCCATGGGGATCATCACTCCCTTCAAGCGACAATGATTTCTATGCTGCAAGTCACATATTCCGTAACAGAATGTAAAAGTTTCCAAATCTTTCCTGGCTACTCCTCATAACATATTCCCGAGGTTCTTACCGGGTTTCATCATTGCACTGCGGGTTGGGTTTTGACTGGTTATTCGTCTGTCGAAAATTAGGTTGAAGAATTGCAACACATGAATAAATAGAATTAAGCTAACCAAACAAATGACATTATTCAATATGAAATTTATTATTCAGAATATCATGCTACATGAATCATTTCCAGTTGCCACAGCTAGTACACTTAACCTTCCTGACTCCTGTAGACGTACTAATTTAAAATAAATAAAACAACGTTAGTTTAGAGCTCAATTTAGATCACGGAGATTAACTATTGATTAAACAGCAAAGTATTAGGCACACCATTACACAACTAGAAAACAAAGTCAGCCGAACATCTAAGCACTTAAGGTTGAAAAGCAAAGGTCATACCGATTTCCAACCATCAGGATCAAGACATGCAGTAATCTTGGTATTAATGCCAGGTAAAGGTCCAGGTTCTCGGGTAATCACTCCCCCACATAGCTTAATTGCTTCGGCAGTTTTATAAACGTCATCTGTGCCTATTGCAATCTGCAAGAAATTCATAATCAATCAGCTTCAAATTTTGGGATTTTTATGTCATCACGCAAAATATTTCACGTGAAGCATAGCAGAGATAAAATAACACTAGGAGAATGGAGAACTTCTACCTGAGCGTAAGCATTTCCTTTGTCGTATTCGGTGACACCGTAATTGTAAGTTAACTCCAAGACTGTATTTGTATCTTCCGGACCATAGCCCATCATTGCTATTGTATACTGCAGAGAAGACCTAGGGCTCACATCAGTAACTAGGGATATCAAACATGCATGCACCTTGTAGCCAGAAATTTAGCAACCGGGATGTAGCACTAAGATTGTTCTTAAAAGTAGAAGCTACTTTAAAAGTAAGTTTTGGTCACCCGGTATACACGGATATGATATTTTCCTTACTTAAAAAAATAAATAAATGAAATGATTACTTATCTTGAAAGTTAAAAATTACATTCTGCAAAGCGCCAACGTAAACAAGTGTGTGTGCAATTTTTCTAAAAAAAAATCCTACACCACGTGTATGCAACATGCAAACTAAAATAACATCAAGTTTTTATTTTAATGTAGTTCCCATATTGTTGAAAATGGGGAGATAAAACAAAAATGGAAGATTTATAAATCAATCCTGGGAGAGGTGTTTATTTTTGTCCCAAACAAATATAAATCAATCCTAAAATAGTACTTTGTTAGCTAAAGGAGATCAATTTCTGGAAAAGGCACAATGGTTCCTGGATTGGAATGGCCCATTACTTTATCCATTGGTTAAAAAATCCTATTGCTCTACCCCTAGAAACGCACATACTTTATTTATTCCATAGAAAAGGACAAATTTAATATGGTTGACAAATAAATATAGATAAAGAAAAAGAGAGTCTATTCCTCATTTAGGGTTTTAGATACCCTATGCATCGCATACGAAGTACCCATGTTCCAAGAAACAAAAATGAGTTGGCCTACTGCATAGATTTATGAGTTGTGCTATTTGAACAAAAGCACATACAAAAATTCTAATAAAACTGACACGTGGCACGATCTTGTTTTTCAACACATCACATCACATCACTTTTACATCAACATCAATCACCTATGACACATGTCACTTTTGTCATCTTTTTTGTATCTTCATTTGTCCACTTAGAATTTTCCTAGATTTATAAATACACAAGCTTGCAATGTGATTTTCTGAACATATGTACTATAGCTACACGCACACACAAGCTTGCATTGTGATTTTCTGACCCCAAGTAAGAATCCTTAACAATTAAGTCAGCAAGCTAAGAATCGCCCAGCAGAAATCTTATAACTATCAGATGACACTAGAAAACATTGTTACAGAATATAATATGTAGAATACCCTGGGAATGAAGGGAACAGTGGTATATAAGGATAGGCTCGCAAAAATAAAAGAATTTGTCATGACACTCATGTAGAAAATCTCACAATACACACAGAGTGGAACATATACTAACTATTCACAATCTTCTATCAACTTGATCTCATAATGGAAATGTCAGTATTACCTTGTATTCAGGATTATCTCTCTTGCGAAGAAGCTCCATGCCAAAGCCCTAAAACATGAGGCGAACTTTAGAGCTTATGTAGAATAAACGACAGAAAAACAACTAACAGATGAAGCTGCAAAAATAGTGTTTATTTTACGGGTAAGTAATACACTGCACTACTGCAACAATGACATTGAGGTTTATGAAAATATTCAGAAACAGTGCATGTCTTATTGCTGAAAGGCAGATCTCACCTTCTCATAGAACTCAATAGAACGATCAAGATCTCCTACCCGAAGCATTACTTGACACAATGGCTCAGGTGTGGGACCTCTCTCCAGAAGTTCAAACTTATAACCATCAGGATCTTCTATAAAAGCAATCACTGTCTTGCCACCTTTAACAGGACCAGGTTCTCTGGTAACTGTACCACCTTTAGCTTTTATGAGATCCACAGTCTTTGTTACCTATTTGTAACAGTATCATATTAAGCAACTCTTCAAAATATAGAATCATAATATGACTGATCTAGCAAATTTAATGTGCTCATGCGTGTGCACATGAACACGTCCAAGCACAAGTGTGAGATAAAGATAGTGAGATTCAGAAAGAGAATTGTACAAGCATGATTTTAAATCAAAGATAATTCGCTGAGAATGCTCTTCCGATCTCTCATCCTCTTTTGAAAGATCGAAAACTATATCATTCTAGCATAATCATAAGGGCTGCAGAATAAAACAGGTAAAAGAAGGAAAATATAAATTGAATGAATTACTCGATAGGAGACTCATGGCACTGATGCTTCAAAGCTTGATTCTGGATTCATGAATCCTATCATTCATTTATGAATTTTGTATCCAAAGCACTATGATAACAAGAGTTGTGCTATTTGACCAAAATGACAGATCGGAAGAGCACACGTCTGAAACAAAATTGACACACAGCAATATTATTTTTCAACATATCACATCACTTTTGCATCAAAGGTAATCAGATGGGCCACATGTCTGTTTTGTTACACTCTCTGTCTATTTTTTTTGTCCAAATAGAAATTCATGATAACAAACTTGAAAGCATTTTTACAAAGGTTCACATTTATCTTCCCTTTTTTTAATTATTGAAGGGACAAAGATTCACTTTTTACAAGATCACTACTCAAAAGTTCCAAACCATACAACCATTAATTAATTAGATTAAAGAGAATTTCAATATATAACCAACAACCGCGGCAAGAACAAATGTATGTGAGTATTTGAGTTACAGCTATCAAGACACATCATCTACTTTCAACAAATAGGTATAGCATTCTTATATAAATTGAGAAAATCTTACATCCTCAACTGCAATGCCAAAATGGCCAAAACCGGTCCCAATATCATATTTCTCAACCCCGTAATCTGATATGATCATCAGATAAAACAAAGTATTAATGAAAAATCAACTTAGGTTGCAAGAGTAAGCAGATGCCAACAAGACCAGGGCATTGCATTAATAACTTGTGCTAATAAAGATCACGAAAATAATAATTTGGGAAAACTGCCGAATGCTTACTGTATGTGAGCTCAATAACAAAGTGAGAGTCTTCTGGACCATATCCAAGAAATGCATTTGTATATTTTTCCTCAGGTATATCACGTTTCCTAAGCAGTTTCATTCCAAGACACTCGGTGTAAAATCTGTAGCAACCATTCAATTATACTTTCATTAACCAACTGTAAACATAAGAACCAGAGAGCCAAGATAGAAAGAACCCCATGGTAAAAAGGACATACTTTATTGTTCTGTCCAAGTCTCCCACGCGGTAAACAACATGAAGCATTCTTCTCTTATCTTTCTTAACCCATTCTAAGACATTTTCTTGGGTGGTAGCAGTACTAGCTTGTGCCATGTTACCTGCTGCATAAACTGATTTGCTGCCGATCTCTCTTCTAAACAACTTGGAAGTCTTAAGGCCAAAGCACTGCAACTGTGACACCGCTGGACAACATACAATTTGGCCAATAAGCCATACTTCGTTTAAGAATCAATATCCTATATAAAGGACTCAAAACTCGTATCATGTTATTATTGAGAGTTATAAAGAATAAGCGTTAATGCTTGATCCTACAATGTACAAGAGAAGTAGATAATAAAGCACAAAATGGGCAAACTGAGCTTATTGATGCTTAAGATCAAAAGAAACATCATAGAGATGTCAAAGTACTTAAATTTATCTAACTTTACCCGTTTCAAGGGGAAAACTTTTAGTCATATTTAGTTCTGTCATAATCTCACCATAATTAAGTTCATTATTTTTCAATTTGATATTTCTCGTGACAAATATAGCATCAGTAACAATTTGAAAAAAAAGAAGAAAACATAAATAGACAACACAAATCTTTTTCTTTTAAATGTTTTACAAGATTAACCATAAAAATAATGAAATCACCCATTAATGTTATTGAAGTGTCTGGTCAATATAACAAACTTTGATAATATGCAATTTATTCTATAAAACTTGAATAAAGAATGAGAGCCTTTAAGATATAATTAAAACTCATTATTCAAATAGTTATAACTTATAAACAATTTAGTCCCCAAAACTGATTGAAGTCTAATTGTATTGAGAATTCAGAGATAACATTGTAAAACAGTACAATGGTGTTGTATCCATCAAGGAATTAGAGATTTGGAACACTAGAAATTGCATAAGTTTGTTTAAATTTCATTGAAATACGCATTTGCCAGAGGTTGGCAATCAGAAACTTTATATAAAAATGCAGAAACAAAACCACATTTGCCATTCCTTTTCAGGTAAAAATTGAAAACCCTTTCTATACATTATGTCGAATTAAAATTAAAAATAATCAGCCAAGTATTCAACTTCTAAAATTTAGATTCAGTAACGAAGAAGTTACATAATTCTGAATCAAGAAGTTTGTGGGTTCAACATATACAGAGAACCACTAACTAATAACCAATACAAACCATACAAGAACCACTTGACTCTCCAATTTAAACATTTACACAAAATACAATATCCAATTAGTCAACATTCCAGGGGAAAACAAACAACCAGTGTTACAAATGAGCTAAACCGAACTCATTCATCAAGTAATACAAGTGAGTTCGTCCAGCGAATTCGGTAGGCGGGTCAGAATGAAAAGATCAAGCTTCAGTATTAAAAAAAAAAAAAAAGGGTTGACGGAACAAGCAACATACAACTGCTGAGATGTAATAAACTAAGTCTCCGACAAGAATTTGTCGAGTACTGTGGCAGGCCGAAACGAGAGCTCCCCGGAGACCTCATGGACGAGAGCGACGGCCTAATCGAAGACGCCATAGGAATTACCCTCACCATCTATCTCTGTACAGTATATTTACAAACACTAATTTTGCACTATAAAGATAAGATCAGTGAACAACCAGTAGAGAATGAGCGTGTGGGAGGCAATTGTAGGGGGAGGAATACGCACAAAGGGACTCTGCTAGAAAAAGATTTTTTTATCTTTTAATTTAAAAAACATTTTACATTTTCTTTTCGCACCCTGCTATTCTTTTCCTGCGGTAAAATCCAACCTTAAAATTGGGATAAAACCAAATGATTTTTGAAGATTGAGTTTTATGGATGATGCAAATTGACAGACAGCTTGTTCTTTTATTGTACAACTAGAAGGAGAGAGAACCTCCTTGTGACTACACCAATAATTGTTACTCTTTCGTCCCATAAAAATGGATTATTATTCATCAAATTCAGTCCATTCTCAATTTTTACACCAATTAAAAAACATTAATTCATGGTAAACTTTGAGAGATCCTGTATTTTCTTTAGTGCTACCGTGCATGAATATATGAGATTGAGGATTTCTTCTCCCTTGGGAGTGGTTTCACCTTTGAACACGTATAGGTATGTTGGTCTTCCCTTACTCGTTTGTCTGCAAAAGAAAGAAATTTTCAACTTTCTTAGTGATCGATTTTGGAGAAAGTTACAAGGGTGGAAAGGTAAGTTGCTATCTAAGGCTGGTCGTACAACCCTTGTTAAAAGTGTAGCTCAGGCGACACTGGTTATTGCATAAATACTTTCCTAACGCTAACTTCGTTGTGTGATGAACTGCAGAAATTGCCTACACTCTTTCCCTACACGAGCTCTTCCGATCTGGAAGAAAATGGATAAATTGGTACAAATGGGAAAGTTGTGCTTTCGAAACGGACTTAGAGGGATCGGATTCAAAAATTTGTATGGCTTCAATATGGCAATATTAGGGAAATAGGGTTGGAATTTGATATCTAACCCTAATGCTTTGATTTCTCAAGTGTTCTTTTCCATGTGGAGAATTTTTTACGGCCAATATTGGCCATAGTCCTAGTTATACTTGGAGGAGCATTTGGAGTTTCCAAATGTTGTTAGTTAGAGGATGCAGGCGGAGAGTCAGAGATGGTGCTACTGTTAATGTATGGAATGAGCCTTGGCTTCGAGAAGAAAATAATTTCTTTTTGGAGACACCAACAGCCCCTGATTTGGGTAATATTAAAGTGAATGAACTCATTATTTCTGGACATCAACATTGGGATATTGAGCTGATTAGAGAGTTGTTTACTTAAAGAGATGTTGATGCCACTTTGAAGATTCAACTACCTCTTTCACTAGTGCTGGACATGTTGATTCGGACTTTTAGAAAGGATGGCCATTATTCTGTCAAGTTGGGATATCGAGTGGTCATGAAAATAATGAGGCTGAGAATACTAACCGGCTATCAGGATAGTGTAGTAGAGTTGGAAGGTTAAAGTCCCGCCAAAGGTGTTGTATTGGATATGGAAACCTTGTCGTGAATGTATCTTGACCTAGGATAAACTAAGGCACAGGGGAATGCAGATGAGTAATGAATGTGTGCTGTGTAAGAGCGTTGAAGAATATGTCACACACTTATTTCTTGAATTCATGCTTTGCGCATGCTTGTTGGAGATGCTCTAATGTTGATACTATTGTGCATAATGACTCCTTCAAGAACTGGATTTTTGGCGTGTTAAAGGAAAAGGAAGATTTACAATGTCAGAAAGTTTTGATGATATTGTGGAGTATTTGGAAGCAAATGAATGCTAAGCTATGGAATAGAATTGCTCTCTCACCCAACAAACTGTGTTAACGAGTTTTAGCTTCCTATATGACTGGCTTCAGATAAGAAGTAAGAACGAAGTGCAACCATCTGTTAGGCCTCGCATGCTGAAGTGAAATAAACCACATGTGGGCTATGTAAAGTGCAATGTTGGTAAGGCGGTGCTTCAAGATAAATCTAGGGTTGCCTTTGGAATGGTTTTTAGAACGAGCATGGAGAATTTATTTCATTTTGTTCAAAAACTTTGCAAAGCATATTTGAAGTGAAAGAGGTAGAAGCTTGGGGATTACGGGAAGCAATTGTATGTGCAAGATCTATGAATCTCCAATGGGTGATATTTGAAATGGACGCTAAATTGGTTGTTGATGCAATTACCACAAGGAATGAGACGAGCATCTCATGTAACGTGCATCTATGTGGTCCACATAGGATAGAGGTTTTATAATAAAACCTACGAGAAGTTTTTGAATACTACTCATAGTAGAATAAAAATGTAAAGAAACCTTCTGAATGTTTTGTAACAAAACCTAACACCATATGTAGCATGCATCGATATATGTTACGTGTATTTCAAATCCATGGGGCGTGTGACGCATAACAGAAATGAGAATAATAGAAGATGTTCTTTTTTGTAACACATGAACTGGTGTTGCTCGAATATCACTTGAACGGAAGCAAAAGAAAAGGAAAAGAATTCCCAAATCTCGATAAAAAAATTGATAAAGTTTTATTCTGAATAATATTGTGTGTCTAACAATAGCAAAAATGATATATATATATGTATATGTATATGTGTGTGTGTGTGTGTAGGATCTCCAAAACCTTACATTACCTAATTGGAAAAGGAAAAGGATAAAAATTCTAAAATAAACTTGGACAAGGAAAACAAGATTCTAGCAACTAGAGATTCTAGATTGCATATTCTGAATTATAAACTCTAGATATTACAATGTAAAGCTTTAGATTCTAACTTCTAACTCTAGCCGTGGTGTTCCTTTTCTCCAATTATTGTATTATCTTCTCTTCTAGCTGATCCGTATCAGCGTGTATCTATGTAAGCCACATGAGATAACAAAACCTCTAAGAGGTTTTTGAACACTCCTCATAATAGAATAAAAATGTTCGAAACCTATTAAAGGTTTTGTAACAAAACCTCCTACCACATGTGGTTTGTCTTACTCGGGCCTGACTGGCAAGAATTTAAGTCCAAAAACTTGTAACGAATTCAAAGGTGCATAAAATACCGCAAGTAGATGGGTCATAAGCAAGTAATAAAGTGGACTATGAGTCAAAATTGTCAATCCCACGAGGATTGGTTTAGTTGTGATTGAATTTCTTATTTTAGTATAGATTAAAATGCTATAAAAGACACACACAATAAAAGTTGTTTTAGAAAAATGAACTAAACAAAAAAGAAATGAAAAATGTAAATATAAATGAGAATAAAACGGAGACTAAACTTAGATAACGTAGGTGTTGGGATTCTCAACTTCACTTAACCGTTGCCTAGTTAATTCCTCAATTAGACTCGATTTTCCTAAATTAGCTAATTACCTCTCTCGAGCGTCTAATTAGCCCTAGCCAATTAGATTAACCTACTATATCTCTATGTCGATTAAAAGCCAATTGATTGTATTAAGTGTTTGTGAAAATGTCTAAACGGGTCACTTAGGGTGAAGAGGATATCTCTATCTCCTACAATAACCTAGGGTGTTTGCTACGTGATATAAACTCTTATATCTCTCGATCATTATACACTTCACAAAGCACATATTTGGCGATAAAGCAAACATGTGAAATTAAGCTCAATCGCAAACACACATGAAATGAGTAAACAAATCAAGATAAGAATTGAGAACATAGAAATTAATTAAACTAGATTAGGTTTCATCAATCATCCCAACATTACACAATCTGACATGTAATAGAAAAATGAAGAGAAATCAAATATGTAAAGCAACACAATACAATGGGGAAAATAATGGAAAATAAAAGATGAAAAGATATTCTTCCTTAAAAGGCTTGATCTTTATCTTCCATTTCTCTCTATTTTCTTCACTTTCTTTTAAGTTCCATCTTCCAAGATATATAAACCCTAAGAACAGGGGTAAGAACAGGGGCATAGCTAGGGCGTCATAGTAGGCCTAGCCCCCCCTTTCCCAACAAAAAAAAATGGAATTTTATTTTTACCTTGTAAAAAAATTTATATATAAAGGGTAATTTAATCATGTGTACTATATGGCTCATAATTCCGGGCCACTCCTCCAATAGTGTCTAGTTCCGCCACTGGCTAAGAAAAAGCTAAAAGTATGAAAATTCAGGTATTCAGAATAGGTTATACAAGACCGCAGAATGTATTCTACTACAACCTTGTCACGATAAATGTATACTTGATGTAGCCTGTAGCAGGTTGTAGCATGCATTCCACGAGCTCTTTACACCATTTTTTTAAAAATGTTCATTTATGCCCCAATATTACTTTTTATTACACCTTTAGTCCTTAACTTTTGTCTCTTTTTTTTTCAAACACACCCTTCAATAATTGCATCAAAGATCCTTCAGCTTTGAATTCTTCCACTTTAATTCTCAATATTCAATCTTCTTGCAAATACACCCCTCAATACTTGCACCGAAGGTCTTTCTTTTAACATGTTTCATTGTGGTTCCCAAACTTCAGAATTTTTGCCTTTTTAACCCTTCTTTTCCTCTTCTTTTTCCTTATTCTCTTCCAAATTGAGGATATTCACTTACAGACACAATATTTACATAAATGTGAATAAAAAATTGATCAATTAATTGGTAAATTAATTGTCTAAATGCATAAATAAGTGTGTTAAATGCACACTTATCAGTCTACATCATTGCACGCCACTTGTATTTGAAATTTATGTGGCATGCATCTATATAGGCCAGATCGGAAGAGCGGTTTCTCTTACCATGTCCCCCTTCTTCTTCTTCTTAACTTTTTTCATCTCATGATCGAATATAGATGAAATGTATAATATTCTCATAGGGGACGTTACCCCGTCTCGCCCCATTGTGCCAAAACTCATGTGGTTTAATGACATTCTAGTTAGTACCCATAGAATATGTGAGTACCTATACCCTTAATCAAAGGTTCGATTCTCATCCTTTACAATCTCCGACTATCAAATTTATAAAAAAAACTATTGTGTACCGAACAAGTATTACACTGGTTACATGTCATATTAAAAATAAAAATTTTGACGCATTTTAGTCTAGAAAAGTTACATTAATAATTAATCCCTATTCTATTCAAATACATATAAATTATATAGACAATTTTTTATTTTTTATTTTTACAATTAATTGTTGAACAATCCAATTATAAAATCTTTATTATTTATGTAAAACCTCTTGAATTTGAAATTCATTTATTTAATTTAATCTTGTGGCCTTTTGTTCAAATTGTGGATTAGACTCCCGATCATAAGATGTCCATGGTGTAGGGCGTATGTAGATCTAAATTGTATGGTGTCTAAAAATGAAAATTGTTGTAAATAATTAAATATTTAGTGAATGACTATTCTACCTCTACAAACCCTAGATATGTTACCATTGTATCCCTGAAACCCTAATTTTGTATCTATAAATAGGGGTTTCTGCTTCTCATTGTAGACACACAGAAATTTCTAAGAGATAATTATTTCTCTCTTCTTTTCTCTCTTTTCATAACACGTTATCAACAGGATAGGATTTTATTTTTCCCTTTTCGCTTCTGTCAAGTTCTGCCATAAGTTCCGTTTTCCTTGTTTTCTCAATAACAAGCGGCATCCTTTTGTTTTCACTTTTGGTCCAAGTATATGGGCAGCCTTTTTGTTTACACTTTTGGTTTAGATGGCGACGTTTAATTTTCGTTCTCTTGGTTTGATGTTTAATTTACACGGAGACATTGTTTTCTTTTACGTAAATGGTTGGGTATCAAAATATTAATTTGATTATCCATGTCATTACGTATAGATATACATAAAGGGATAGCCAATGTTCAATTTGAATGGATTTCTGGTTCTAATTTTATATGTCATGTTTACAATCATATTTTGATTTATGATATAAAGAGATCATGAAATCTTCTCTTGATTGATTCCTTTTGAGATAATATGGCGGTCAATTACATAATGAATGTAGATCTGGTAGTCACACATTATATTACTTTTATTTTTCTTATATAGTAGGGAGATCATAAATGTTTCTTTTGATTGATCTTCTTCTTGATTTGATTTTGAATGCCAATTACATAATACATGTGAATATGACAACCATTATCTACTGCTAAGCACTAACAGTCTTATTTAAATATATATTATAACCATGCATCTTATATATATTATATTAATAATTGTTATTTACATTTATTCCTGCGCAATTAATTGATCTAACTATCAGATATTTTGTATAATATATATTCATGTAATTATGCTTTTATAATTCTTATATAACTATTTATGTTACAATATTACATTTGTTCAGTACTCCTGAAGAAGCACGCTAATTTTAATTATTTTCCTCTGAAGGGAAAATAACTAATATTACATCATTCTTATCCCTGAAGGAAAGAATGAAAATTTACATTATAACCGATATTGGTTATATAATATTATTTTAACAATATCATATGTATTAATTGGAGTATTTTTCCTCTTGTAGAAATTATCTAAATGGTCAATATCACAAAATTAGAGTTTGACGCGCTTGACATCTCATGAAAAAACTACCTGTCATGGATTCTTGATACTGAGATACATCTTGTATCTCGGTGAAACAATAAAAGAGGAAAATACACAATCACTACAGGATCGTGTTGAAGCAATAATTTTCCTTCGCCATTACCTTCATGATGGATTGAAAAGTGAATATCTTACAGTAAAAGATCTTGAAGATCTTTGGAAAAAATTGACTGAAAGGTTTGACCACCAAAAGACTATAGTCCTTTCTAGAGCTTGATATGAATGGATGCATCTTCACTTACAAGATTTCAAAACTGTTAGCGAATACAACTCAAGAGCTTTTCAGAATATGTTCAAAACTCAATCTACGTAGGGAAAAAATCACAGATGAGGACACGTTAGAGAAAACTTTCTCTACTTTCATACATCCAATGTCTTACTATAACAATAATACCTCGAACGTGGTTTCAAGAAATATTTAAAACTTATTTCTTGCTTACTTGTTGCAGAACAGAACAATGAGCTACTAATGAAAAACTATGTGTTGCGCACTACTGGAAACTAATGCTGTTGATTTGCTTGAAGTAAATGCAACAAATTATGAACGCGGACGCGAACGTGGGCGTGGATATAGACAGAATAATGAGCTAAATAATAAACAACACGGTGGCAACTTAAAAAGCATAAAACAATGAAAACAATTCCTTCAAAAAGGATGAAGAGAGTTGCTACAGATGTGGGATGAAAAGACATTGGTTGCGTACCTGTCGTATTGCTAAACACCTTGTGGATCTCTACCAACAGTCCATCAAGGGAAAGGGAAAAGGGAAAAGTTGAGACCAATTTTGCAAGCTTTGATGATCCAAATGATATGACTCATTTGGATATCTCTAACTTTTTGATTGATTCAAGCGGCAATGTGGTTGATGGTAGTGCTATGGAGGATATTGATAGTTTATTCTTATTCTTGTTTACTTTTGCATTGTTGCATTAGTTATGGACTTATTCGCTTTCTAATTTTAATATCTAGTTGTCATAAGATATTTTCAGTTTTGAATAAAATATTTGTTATTTGATTTTCATTGATTTAGATACAAATAGAGTAAAGATGAATTGTCAATATGTTTGCTTAGCTGATGTTGCCACTTCCCATATAATTTTTCGAGACAAAAGGTATTTTATTGAATTAACATTAGCAATTAATAATGTTAATACAATTTCTGGAGCGTCAAATATTATTGAAGGTTCCGAAAGAGTTAATATAATCTTACCCAATAATACAAGATTATGCATTAGTGATGCACTTTATTCTAGCAAATCCAGAAGAAATTTGCTTAGTTTTAAAGATATTCCCTGCAATCGATATCATATTGAAACAATGTAAGAAAATAATATTGAATATCTTTGTATAACTTCTTTTCTATCTGGCCAAAAGCAGATAAAAAAGAAGCTACAAGCACTCCCATCTCGGATGTATTTCACAACTGTAAGATCAGTTGAATCAAATTATATAGCAAACCAGAAGTTTGAAGACCCGAAAAGTTTTATGCTTTGGCATGAGAAACTTGGACATCCAAGAGCAGTAATTATGCGATGTATCATTACTAGTATGCATGGACATTTTTTAAAGAGCCAGAAATTCTTTTACCGAATGATTATCCGTGTAACGCTTGCTCACAAGGGAAATTAGTAATCAAACATTCCCCTACAAAAGTTAATGTTGAACTTCCAAAGTTTTTGGAAAGAATTCATGGAGATTTATGTGGGCCTCTACACCTACCATGTGGACCATTTAGATACTTTATGGGTTTAGGTGACGCTTCAACAAGATGGTCACATGTATGTCTGCTTTCGACTAGAAATATGGCTTTTGCCAGATTGCTCGCTTAAATAATAAAATTGCGAGCTCAATTTCCCAATTATTCTATCAAGACAATTCGTCTTCATAATACTGCCGAATTCAGATCCCAAGTATTTAGTAAGTACTGCACTTCTATTGGTATTGTTGTAGAACACCTGGTTCCCCATGTGCATACTCATAATGACCTTGCAGAGTCATTTATAAAACGATTGCAACTGATTGCTAGGCCATTACTTATGAAAACGAAATTACCAACTTCTGTTTGGGGTCATGCAGTATTACATACTGCATCATTAATTCATTTAAGGTCAACTGCTTATCACAAATAATTACCTTTACAATTGGCATTTGGTTGAGAACCTGATGTTTCTCACATCACAAATAATTACCTTTACAATTGGCATTTGGTCGAGAACCTGATGTTTCTCACATAAGAATTTTCGGCTGTGCTGTCCAATTACATTTACCACAAATAATTACCTTTACAATTGGCATTTGGTCGAGAACATGATGTTTCTCACCTAAGAATTTTCGGCTATGCTATCCAAGTTCCAATTCCACCTCTATAACGCACTAAAATGGGTCCCCAACGAAGACGTGAGATTTATGTTGGTTTTGATTCACCAACAATTATAGGTACCTTGAACTGCTAACATATGACCTATTTACTGCACATTTCACAGACTGTCATGTTGATGAAATGACTTTTCCTACTCTAGGAGGGGCAAAGCTACATACTAAAAAACAGAATAATATTTCTTGGAACTGGTCTATCTTATCTCATTTTGATTCCCGAAGCAATCAATATGAGCAAGAAGTTGAAAAAATAATTCATTTGTAAAAGGTTGCAAATCAATTACCTGATGTGTTTGGGGATACAAAGAAAGTGACAAAATCACATATACCGGCACAGAATACTCCAATAAAAATTGATATTCCTGTAGAACAATCTGTTATAGCAAGTGAATTAAAAGTGCGTCAAAAACGTGGTGGACTACTTGGTACTAAAGATTCTGTGCCTCGAAAAAGAAAAGTAAAAAAGAACAATTAACCACAAACTCAAGAGGAACATGAAGTGATTGATCAATCAAATAAGAAAGGTTTAACTCCTACAGAATCACAAAGTGAAGAGATCTCAATAAACAATTTATCATCACGCAAAGTATATGAAAGAAACAACGTTGTGATAGATAATGTTTTCACCTATAATGTGACTCCTGATATTATGCATGAGAATGAGGATCCTGAACTTCAGTCTGTTAAAGACTATCAACAAAGAAAAGATTGGCCAAAATAGAAAGAAGCTATCCGATCTGCGGAGTTGAATTCTTTGGAAAAAAGAAAAGTTTTTAGACATGTAGTCCAAACACCCAAAGAGGTAATTCCTATTGGATACGAGTGGGTATTTGTGAGAAAAAAATGAGAACAATGAAAGTACGAGATACAAAGCTCGACTTGTAACAGAAGGTTTTTCACAGGGACCTGAAATAGATTATGAGGAGACATAGTCTTCTGTGATGGATGCCATAATATTTAGATATTTGATCAGTTTGGCGTCTCACAAATGTTAGAGATGAGACTTATGGATGTAGTAACTGCTTATCTTTACGGTTCGTTTGATAGTGATATTTACATAAAAATCACCAAAGGATTTAAAGTGCCAGAAGCATGTGATTCATTCCCTAAAAATATGTTCTCAATTAAATTACAAAAGTCACTCTATGGATTAAAACAATCTGGATAGATGTAGTATAACCGTCTGAGTGAATATTTGTTGGAAGATGGATATTAAAATGATAATATTTGCCCATGTGTTTTTATAAAGAAAACTGATATTCGATCTTACAATACTAACAGTCTATGTAGATGATTTAAATCTTATAAGAACTCCTGAAGAGCTCGATAGAACTGCTGAATATTTAAAAGCTGAATTTGAAATAAAAGATTTAAGGAAAACCAAATTTTGTTTTGGCTTGCAGATTGAACATATTTCAGAGGAGATCGATTTGTTCATCAGTCTACATATACAGAAAATGTTTTAACAAAAGGTTTTATATAGATAACGCACATCCATTGACATCTGCAATGGTTGTCCGATCACTTGATATAGACAAAAAGATCCTTTTCGTTCATTTGAAGATGGGGAAAAGATTCTTGGTCCTGAAGTCCTATATCTTAGTGCAATTGGAGCATTGACATATCTTGCAAATTGTACTCGACCAGATATAACTTTTCTTGTAAATCTTCTTGCTAAATATAGTTCTGCACCAACTCAAAGACATTGGAATGATGTTAAACATATTTTTCGTTACCTTAAAGGCACCATAGACTTAGGATTATTTTATTCACAAAACACGGGTTCTTCTTTAGTTAGCTATGCAGATACAGGTTATCTCTCTGATCCACATAAAGCTAAGTCATAAATAGGATATGTCTTTACTCGTGGAGGAACAACTATATCATGGAGATCTATAAAGCAAACCTTGACGGCAACATCTTTAAATTACTCAGAAATTATTGCAATCTATGAAGCAAGTCATGAATGTGTATGGCTAAGAAACATAACACATCATATTCAGACATCATGTGAAATAGTTTCAACAAAGAAAGGTCCACCAATACCGTATGAAGATAATACAACTTGTATTGCACAACTTAAAAGAGGCTTCATTAAAGGGGACGAGACGAAGCACATATCTCTAAAGTTTTTCTACACATATTAACTTCAGAAAAGTGGGGACATCGACATTCAACAAATCTATTCAAGTAATAATGTAGCTAATTTATTCATAAATACATTGCCAACTTTTACGTTCAAGAAATTAGTCTATAAGATTGGAATGCGTCGACTTGGAGATCTTCGGTGATTGACATCAGGGGGAGTAGCCGTACTCTTTTTCCTTCGACCAGGTTTTGTCTCACTGGGTTTTCTTGACAAGGTTTTAATGAGACAACATTTTATTACTCTAAATATTAGTTTTACACTGTACCATTTTTCCTTGAGTTTGTACTTTTTTCTCACTGGGTTTTGGTCAAACCAATGTTTTTAACGAGATAGTTAGATGTATAGATAGTCATTCAAGGGGGAGTGTTGTAAATAATTAAATATTTAGTTAATAACTATCCTACCTTCGCAAACCCTAGATATGTTACCATTGTACCCTTTGTATTTGTAAATAAGAGTCTCTGCTTCCCATTGTAGACACACAAAAATTTCTAAGATGTAATTATTTATCTCTTCTTTTCTCTCTTTTCATAACAAAAATCTATTTTTTATTTTTTATGTTTATTAGTGGAGAAAAATCATTTAGATAAGAGTCAATGGGAAAGCAATAAGTAGATAGAGCTTGCCAATGATGTGAACCATCATCCGATTAGCCTTTATTGAATGAGTATGAATTAGGAAACTATGCCATCAACTCAACTTTGTTGTGTGGCATTTGGATTTTGAGAGGACCACTTGGAAATTTCAAGTCTTCCAAAGGTGAGTGGGTATTTATGCTATCTCCATCAATTTGAGTACGTATTTTCTGCGGTTTCAAACAATTGTCGTAGTTTTTAGATAGTCACATTTCGAGTTGTAGGTCTCAGGTCCGAATCACACCTACCTCTCCCATATCTCCCTCGTATATTTAAAAAAAAAAGAAGATATGTATTTTCTTAATGATCTTTTCATTTATACATTTTTATATTTATATTTTCATTAAAAAATATTTTTTGAATATATATATATATGTGTGTGTGTATACTTTTCCAAAATGTGTTTGTGTCCAAGTTACGAACAAGGTGTATGTATTCTTAATTTTAAATATACATAGGACCTCAAGTTAATTTCTTTTGCTTGATACAAATTTAATTTTTCTGTTTTACTCACAAATATATATTTAAGAAGCTGAGCAATGCCCTTGCGCGGGGGTGGGGTTTGGGGGAGAGAAGAGAAATCAGGGAAGACCGGAAGAGTATGTGTCATTCGAACTCGAGACATCCCGTTCAAAACGTAAGCATATAATCACCGCGATACAATTTGAACCACGTTTTCCCCTCATTTTGACTTTTTTTTTTCCATTTTATTTTTGATGGTATGGTTTTTATATATTTTTTCTTCTTGGGATAAAATTGATATATTATTTTTGAATTCATTTTCATTTAAATAGAAGGTCATTTTAGCGAATTTGTGTAGAGGGTTTAAACACTGGGTTTTTTGGCACAAATAAATCTTTACCTTTTTATTTCAATAAATCTTGAGTAATTATAGGGAAATATGAAAAGTTGATATGGAAAACCGACATTTTTAAGTGACACATATTTATTAGATGATTATTATCACATGGACACTTTTTCACCATCTAATAAAACTGTGTTACATTTACAATATCGCTCATATCTCTTTAGAATTATTGATAAACATTTACTTTAACGTAATGATGATATTTTATTCTATTTAACTAAAAAAATAATTTTATTTTAATGGTCAACTAAGGGAGGTGAACAAAATTTGACGCGGACTGTTCTTGAAACTGAAGAAATTCTAGATGTTAGAAGAGCGAGAACTGAGTGCAGAAACGAAATGGAACTTGGTTCTTCTTTATTTCAAAAAATTGTGTCCTTCATAAATGATTATCTATTCTCTGCCTAATAGGTAGAATTTCACTATAAAAACTGTATACTAATACTAATAGATCATAATATCTCCCAAATAACATTAAAACGTGTAGAGACTTGAAGCAATTATTACCAGTTTCCTTGTAGCTTAACCCACGAGAGAGAGTTTTTGCATTACTAGTTGAAAAGATCGGGCAATTCTAATTTTCCACCCCGGAACCTGTAATTTTCGGTGGAACATTCCTTTGTGGTCCTCGGTGTTGTTACGAAGGTGGGTCCGGCGTTACCCCAGCCACCACATGAGTGGCGCGTGTAACTTTCAGCTCGTGGACTACTCCTGATCACAAAAAGGCAAAAGGCAGGCCCCAACCGTTCGTTCCACACATGTACCGACTACCGAGTGTTATTAACTTCTCGAAATCGAACTTTCTCTGTGATTTACGCCCGGTGCGTACTACACTCTCTCCAGTGCTTATAGCTTTCCTGAGATTTTTCAGTTATTCAGGTGTTGAGATCACTGAGTGGACTATTAGTTTATTCATTACCGTTGGTGTACTTCAGTTAAAGTTTCGTGTGTGTATACATTTGAAAAGTGAATTGTGGAATGTGGCAGAAGTGAATCTGTTGATTCTATCAGTTAAATGCCAATGGAATCTGTTTTGAATTTGTCTTGAATGTGAGTGGGGTATTATTTAAAGTATTGTTTTTTGAAATGATAATGTTAGTGGTGATTTAAGTTGGATAAGGTTTGATTGACTGGGACCTGAATTCCTTGCATTTTTCCAGATCTTGATTAGATTTTCCAGTTTGATTTTAAGAGGACCACGTAAAACGAGCTGGTGGCTGCAGCTCGTGAAGACCTGATGAATGATTTGGGAATTTTCGCATCTGTATTTGTCTTGTTCTTGGGTTCTTAGTAATGGGTTGTGTTTATTCAAAAGCATGTATTTGCCATCTATGTGTACGCCGAGATGCAGCACAGGTTAAAGGAAGTGAAACTTTTAAGAAAACTGCTGAGACTTCAGTGTTCTCACCTGCTCAGTCTGATGATGGAGAGGAAACTAGAGATCAAGTAAATGAGTTGGGTACAGCCAGGGATAATGATTTGGGTATTACTCGTCTGTCTAGGGTATCAGGGCAGTTTCTACCGCCTGATGGCTCGCGAACTGTGAAGGTTCCATCAGAGAGTTATGAACTACGCTGCTCATTTCTGTCTCAGAGAGGATACTATCCTGATGCCCTTGATAAGGCCAATCAAGATAGTTTTTGCATTCATACTTCATTTGGGACAAACCCAAATGATCATTTCTTTGGGGTTTTCGATGGACATGGGGAATTTGGAGCTCAATGCTCACAATTCGTAAAGCAGAAGTTGTGTGAAAATTTGCTGAGGAATGGTCAATTTCTAACTGATGCAGTTGAAGCATGCAATGCTGCTTTCTTGATGACGAATTCACAGTTGCATGCTGATGCATTAGATGACAGCATGAGTGGAACAACTGCAATTACGGTGCTGGTTCGAGGTAGGACGCTTTATGTTGCAAATGCAGGTGATTCGAGGGCTGTTCTAGGTGAGAAAAGGGGGAAGGACATTGTTGCTGTTGATCTCTCAATTGATCAAACTCCTTTCCGGCTTGATGAACTTGAACGTGTGAAGCTTTGTGGAGCTAGAGTTCTAACTCTGGATCAGATTGAAGGACTTAAAAACCCAGATATACAATGTTGGGGAGCTGAAGAAGATGATGATGGTGATCCTCCTAGACTTTGGGTGCAAAATGGAATGTACCCGGGTACTGCTTTCACAAGAAGTATAGGTGATTCTATTGCTGAGACAATAGGTGTTGTTGCAAACCCAGAAATTTTTGTCTTGGAGCTCACATCAAGTCATCCATTCTTTGTGATTGCTAGCGATGGTGTGTTTGAGTTCCTTTCCAGCCAAACTGTGGTCGACATGGTAAATATTTTTCTCTTGATATGGCTTCTGACATCTATGCATATAACTAATCCATTTAATTATTGCTATACTTGCCCATGTATGTTGATTTTTACATAGAGAACTAAAGCTTAATACTTAAACATAAGAAATATATTGGCAATATTGTCTTTGGGATAAAAAAATATATATATAGTGACCTCGAGACCCGTATAGTTCTAGTTTGCTAAGAACTTTTTTCCATCCTAAGATAAACAGTGAGTAGTGGTAATGACATACAAATCATTTTGGGAAATGACTCAAGTGTACATTTGAAGGCTGGACAACAATTTAATATAATGGAACTAACTGAACTTGGAAAAGTGCATACATTAACCAGGCAGCTATGGTTTAGCTTAAGGTAAGGAAATTTTACTTGATCGTGCTAATCGTACTTCATAAAGATTGTGTGAGGTCTATCTATGTTTTCCTAATGTGAGACATTAATTATTTTAAGTTGGATAGGTGACTTAAGCCAATTATTTTAAGTTGGATAGGTGACTTAAGTCATTCTGTTATCGGTTTACAAAATGCTTGAATTGAAAAAGAAATTTGAAAGTGAAAGAAGAGAGCGGAAACAAAAATAGTGAAGTCATGATCCTTACAAGTTTATTGTGCTAAGAATTTGTTTTCATCCTAGGATAAACAGTCAGCAGATGGTAATTTCATACAGATAATATTGGGAAATAACTTAACTGTACATTTGAACTTCGGACAAGAATTTAAGATAATATGGCTAACTGAACTTTGATATGAATTTTGCATACTTAACCAAGCAGCTAAGGTCTAGTTTAGAGGTAAGGAAATCATTACTCGATCACATTAATTGTACTTCGGAGAGATTGCGTATGAGATCTATCTATGTTTTCCTTTGTTAAGTTGGACACTAATAGCTTGTTTGATGCTCTTTATTTGTCAAAATGTGGAGAATTTATAGTGAGAAGAGAGGTAGAATGTGTATTAGGAAGGTAAAAAGGTTTAAAATATGTGGTTATTATTGAATTGTTCTCAAATCAAATGTCAAATCAGTACTAGGTAAAATAATAAATTGGTAAAATAAAGAACATCAAACAAGCTCTAAGTTATTCAATTTTTTTTTTTTAAATATCAAATGCTTGCATTGTTTCGACATTGTTGGAAGCTCGGTTTGGGTATATGTCTGGAGAAATGTACACAATTAATGTGTGGCTCACCCAGCACCGAATATAACATATGTTTAGATGGTAAAATATTACTAGGCCTTTGTATGGTTGAGATTTTTCAAAATCAATCCTCACCCAAACTCAATTTTTATTGATTGAAATAATCTTGCATGTAGGTTCATATCTTTTCCTTAGTTTTTAACTACACATTTTTCAAAAAAATTGCTTTTTGACAAAATCAATTCTCAAAAATCCAAACAATATGTGATTTATATCTTATTATTTTTTTTAACACTTGCAACAAAAGGTTTTTCAATGTAGAATGTCAATTTTCAAAATAGGCTCTCAACAGTGTTTGAGACAGTTTTATAAAGGAATAAGCATTACCCATTAACTTCTTTAGACAGTCTTATATAAGAGTATGCATTCAATTTTTTTCCTTTGAAGTTAGTAGGTAATGCTTAAGTTGTAAATGTCTCCTGGATGAATATACATTATAAAGAAGGATATACTCAAAAAACTTCTTAAATTATCACCACACTAAATTGAACAAGAGAATACTTACACTTTTTTTTTTTTTTGGGGCAAAGAGAGAAGACTTACTTGAAATGATGGATTCCCATAAATGATTTTGATATTTGCTGGGAAATTCTTAAGAAAGCTACTTATTTGTTAACAACACTAATGGAACAATAAAGGAAGCAAAGAAAATCCCTTGTCTGCTTTATTTTATTTAAGAGCGGATGTAGTTGATTCCTGGGGACATATTTTAATTCTCTTTCTAAAAGAAAGGAGTAAAAGTTGGTAAATTATCTTCTACAAGAATATGCAAAATGGAAGCTACAAGGATAAGTGTTGAAGATATAATACAATAAATAATATAAAATTAGCCCATTCTATCTGCTTAAACTTTTAGATAAAGTAACCTTAACAGTTCACTATGGTACTAGAGTAGGCAAATGTCCTGGGTTTAAATCTCACCGCCACCCTATTAAAATAAATATTTACATGTTAGGCTTTGATGGGGAAAAATTACCTCCTACATTTGAGGGGGTGTGTTGAAAATATAATATAATAAATAATACTACCTTCGCCCCACAAAGATAGGACGGTAGCTATTTTCGCACGGATTGAAGATTGGTTGGTAATGTTGTTGGAACATTTAATTTTACCTTATTTTTCCACATATACCCCTATGTCTCATTAATTGTTTGAAATACTTTCAATGCATAGGTAGTTGAATAACAATAATTAATGAGGACACATATCGAAATGAAACATTAAATACATGCTCAATATAGTAAGTGCACTATTTTTTTGGGATGGAGGGAGTATAAAATTGGCCTAATCTATCAGTTTAAGCTTTTAGATCAAGTGGTGGCTTCAATAACAATTAATAGAAAGTCTAACTCGAACAAGGTTCATCAACCTTTAAGCCTGTGTGTACTTGTGTCTCTCTTTAAGCATTTGTGCACGCGCGTCAGCGATTGACTAATAAGGGCACACCTGGATGCTTTGAGTTACTATAGATTTGTGATTTAGATGCACATCTGTTTTTCTTAATGGTTTTGTTTTCCCGGAAGACTCTTCAGACAACTTAATTCATGTTGAAATAAAAAGAAAAACTTGATGTGCACAACATTGATCAATGCAGTACTTATCAATCGATGCCATCTTGAAATATGTAAAGATGAAATTAAACAACACTAGATTCCCATCTCATTATTCACAAGGCAGGATATGTTGAGTATAACGTATTTGTGGTATTAATTGATTAAAGTAGATTATGTTGATTACAGCAGAGTTTCTGGGTTTTTGCATGACCAATGGGTTTCTATAAGGTTCACAGTTGTCAAGATTTCTGTGCAACATAAATTTTACATGGGACCAAATCATGGTAGTGTATATATAGTCAGAGTGCATTTGGTATGAGAATGTTAAAGATATTTTTGAAGAAAAAAAGGGACTCCGTTATAATTAACCATGTTTCTGAGGTGGTCCGAATAGCATCCATTGAGCTAGTTGTGGGGAAACTGTGGATAAATATATTCAGAGTGCATTTGGTTTGAGAATGTTAAAGATAGTTTTGAAGAGAAAAAGGGACTCAGTTATAATTAACCATGTTTCTGAGGTGGTTCGAATTGCTTCCATTGAGCTAGTTGTGCGGAACCTGTGGATATATTTCAACATATCAAACCAAAGTCATTAAATGCACTGGTTTTGAAGTAATGTAATTAATCATAATGTCACTATGACATTCTCTTAATCAACTACTTCACTTTAAAGATTTGAAATGGCTTGCAGCTTAATAAATCAGCTGGGAAAAAGGGACGATGGAGAGTGTATCATCTTTTTATTTGAAATCAGTGAAATCATAGAATTCAGAGAGTAGAAACTGTCTGCTCTTGGTTAAATATCTATTTCTAAATAGGTTTCCTGTAATATGGGCATCTCGTAAGATTGTGAATCAATATTGTGTCCAGTTTAATAAATACTAGATCATTTTTTATTTCTATTAATGTCATGCCTTTTATTTTTCATTGATCCTAACTGGGGATAAGAAACCGGGAAGAAAGAAGGGAAATCTGACCTGTAAAACTTTTATGATCAGAATGAAAATTAAACAGTTTTTTTTTTTTAATTATCTCAGTATATTCTGAGGGAGGGAGGGAGGTTTTTTCCCCCCTGATTTTCCCATAGAAACACTGCAACTATCATATAAAAAATTTTCTCCATCTAGAGACTAAATAAGTAGCAGTAGAGAATGCCAGCTAATTCTCTGCTTCTCCTACCCCCAAGGGTTGAAAAGTCAGGACGACACAACAAAAAGGGGATTTCCTTCATGTTAAATTTCTCTTTTTACATAGATTTTCCCTTTAAAAATCTCTTCTGGATGATATGCATTTTTACAACTGACATTGATTTTTTAATCCCTCCTTTAGATCATTGAAGCTTCTTTTTTCTTCTACTGCCCAGGTCGCAAAATACAAAGACCCCCGTGATGCCTGCGCTGCAATTGTTGCCGAATCATATCGTCTATGGCTCCAATATGAAACTCGTACAGATGACATTACTATAATTGTTGTTCATATAAATGGATTAAGTGATGTAAGAAGGCTCTTTTACTTTTGTCTTTTCTTTCTTTTACACCTATTTCTGTCCTCCTCTCCTTATTTCATTTAATTTTACTGAGTTCATTGTTAAGGACAGGCTGTACCTAATCAACCAACAAGTTCCGTTGAAGTCTCAAAACCAACTTTGCCTCAAGTGGTTGAAGTATCTGGATCACAGTCTCCATCCCATATGAGATGGAATTCTAGAAACCACCGTGTGCGGAATGATATATCACGATCACGATTACGGTCTATTGAAAGCTCTCTAGAGAATGGTCAAGCATGGGTGCCTCCTTCTCCAGCCCACAGGAAGACCTGGGAAGATGAAGTAAAAATTTCTTGCTTAATTTATTCCTTTTGCTTGAAAGTTCATATGAATGAGCCAATTATATTAATGTCACAGGCTCAGATTGGACGGGCCTTGAACGATCATTTTCTTTTCAGAAAGCTTACTGATTCCCAGTGTCATGCTCTGCTGGACTGCATGCAGAGAGTTGATGTTAAAGCAGGAGAAATTGTAGTTGAACAGGTATTCTGAAAACTTGACTTTATCTGAAGGACTAATGGAAACTCTTGTTTTGCTGGAATGTGTTTAGGATAAAATATAATTTGTTTTGTAAATAATGTGTTCTTTAGAATATATATTGTTTGGAACCTAAGGAATTATATATGTGTGTATGCAAATTGACTTTGTATCTGAAAGAGAATAACGTGTATTCAATGATCAAAGATTAAGTAACTCATAACATATTGATTAAGTGAGTTGTTGTGACGCTGTATCATTGCCAATAAGATGCTGTTCCACAAAATGGCGAATAGAAACTATGTTTCTTGGTGCGCTTTTCAATGGACTTGCTGTCTAGATGATTATCACCTTCCGCATGCGTGGGAATAATTTAATCAATAATGAGCTCGATCAGAGGATATGAGGAATGGATTTTATGTAAACCACATGATGGAGATAATTTCATAGTTTGAAGCTCCCATGCCTACTATGTAATAAATAAGAAGTCTGTTATCTTTTTATTTTGGATGTTAAGTCATTTTGTAAGCAATAGCATTTGTTTCAAATATCAGAGATAACTTAAGCAAAATGCATGGCGCAATTATACTTCGAACATCATTTTTTTTCTTTTTCTTTTCCTTTGCGTCATATGCTTTAGAGCATCTCCAATGCACATGTTTGGACAATGCTTAAGTTAAGAGAGAGAGACACAAGAAACGGAATGGTTCCCATGTTTCTCCATATTTTCTTTTAATTTTCATTTTTTCTAAGATCATTTTTCACTATTTTCGCCCACTTTTTCTTCATCGCTTCCGGTGCCACATCCAAAATCACACATTCAACCTTGCATTTTCCACTACTATTTTATCAATATTTTTGAATTTATTTCTACCTCTCTCTTCTTTTTCACTCTTCCCACTCTTTTTTTCCGCTCATCTTCCTATTCCCCTTCAATTAAAATAATCATCTTCTTTGTATCTCTCTTCTCCACATCATCCCCAATCCACATTCTGACATTCATGCATTGGAGATGCTCTTATGATTGATGAATTCTAAATGTCTGTTATGGTATTTCGGCCTGGCCTGGTTTGGTGCATGTCTAATCTGGCAAACTTGCCAGTATGAATCTACCCTTGTAAGCACAATAAATTGTATTTGGCAGGGTGGAGAAGGTGACTGTTTTTATGTTGTTGGCAATGGAGAATTTGAGGTGTTTGCAACCCAGGTGCTATTATATTTTTTGTTTTACTTAAGTTAACATGGATCTTGATTTAATACATATATATATATATATATATATATATATAAATTTATTTCAGTAGGCATCTCAGTGTGACATCAAAAAGATAAAAACCAGTCTTTTCAGTTTTCAGTCAAAATATAAAGCTTTTATTGGTTATATTTTCCTCCGGCGTTTAAGATATTATCTCTGAAATTATTGTGTTATGTCAGGAAGAGAAGAGTGGAGAAGTGCCTAGGGTTCTACAACGGTATACAGCTGAAAAGTCATCTTCCTTCGGGGAGCTGGCACTGATGTGAGCTATCTACAATTCCCTGTTGCCTGCCTAATTAAATTAAAGATGTTAACTAGAGCTAGCATCGGACTGCAAAAGTTTGGTCTATAAGTTTGAATGAATTTATACTCAAAGAAAGATGTAGGAAATAGTGAAAATGTTTCTTTATTTCTTTGATTTGTCATATTTTGACATTACAGCTCTGTACTCAGAAATTGAAAAGTTATATCTCAAACTTTAATATCTTACTTCCTTGGATATATATCCTTGATGAGATGTAACTCACAGTATAACTTCTCCCTGCTTTTGCGGGCTATTGATGCCAAGAGTAGATAGGTTTTTACTTTATATCTGATTTAGTCTCATTATCTATGTTTTCAGGTTTTCAATTTGTTGCCTGCAGGTCTAATAAACCCCTTCAAGCATCAGTCAGAGCAGTTTGTGATGGAACTTTATGGGCCCTTAAAAGAGAGGATTTTAGGGGAGATTCTTATGTCTCAGTTTTCTAATTTCTCGTCTTTGAAGTTGCTTCGATCAATAGATATTCTTTCACGGTTGACAGTTATACAGTTGAGTCAGATTGCAGATTCGCTTTCACAAGTGTCTTTTTGTGATGGACAGACAATTGTTGAAAAGGTATAAGTGGTTTCCAAATTTGAATTTCCTCTTTACTGGCTTCTCTTATTTTCTTTTGACGATTTATCTGCAGAGTGAGGACCTCCTGGGAGTGTACATCATCCAGAAGGGTGCGGTCAAAATTACATCTACATGGATTCAGCGATAAGTGTAAATGCATCTTGTATCATTCCTCAGTTTGACAATCACCATGATGATATAACCAACAAGAGTCTCTCTGTGGAGAAGTCTGAGGGGAACTATTTCGGAGAATGGAAACTTCTTGGTGAAGATATTTCTTTCTTTGGAGTTGTAGCTGTAGGCGATGTTGTATGCTCGGTCTTAACAAGGGAAAAGTTCGATGCTGTTGTAGGCCCTCTGGCAAAGTTTTCACATGATGATCATAAGTATGCTTTAAATTTTTGCTCTTGCAATAAAATAATATACACTGTTTCGGAATGTGTGTGTAAAAAACCATCGGGAACTTAAGGATATCATTTGACAATGTTCAGTGTTTTTTATTTTTTTATTTTTTATTTTTTTAACCCCTTTTGGTTGCTGAATTTGGCTAGATCTAGGGACTACTCTACTAGTCCCCACACGGAATCTAACAAGAAATTGGACGATTTAAGTATTCAGAAGGTCCAGCTGGTTGATTTAGTAAGCACATTATCGTTTTTCCTGATATGTTTTTGCCTATATGCTTTAATGGGAAGATAAGTAATTGTATTGCAATTTGTCAAGGACTGGAGAACCTGTTTGAATTCCACGGACTGCAGTGAGATTGGTCTTGTAACTTTGAGAGGCACAGGTTAGTCTGCTACTATAAATGATCCAATTTACACCGCTAGCATTCTATTTCTATTTTGAAAAAGAAGTTGGTCAACCATCACATGCAGACATTTCATGACACCACCATCTATACAAACTTCCTCCACTCATTTCCACTCATTCTATTTCTATTTTGAAATAGAAGTATAATGCTGATGAGCACTTAAACACTTTCAAAATTTACTAGTTCCTTTTGTGGTAGGCATTGCCACTAAGTACTTCGAGATGCTCTTAAGTTGGTTACTGGGATCAAGAATACAGACAAGGAGTTTGGGTTCAATAAGGCAAACAAGTAAATTTTTAGAATAGTACAGCACAATGGTCATTTTCCTTCTTTCCCTCCATCTGCAGAAAAGGTTCTCAGCTTGAAGAGATATTCATTAAGAAAGGTTAAAGAACTTGGAAAAGAAGCACAGGTCCAGAAGGAGAAGTATCTGATGACATGTATATGCCCATCTCCTTTCGTTCCCCGAATCCTATGCACTTCTGCCGACTATACACACGCTGGCATACTTCTAGATACACGTATTGCTTGCTCTATGGCCTCAATAATTTACAAGGCACTTGATGAACCGTCTGTACAGTTCTGTGCTGCCTCTGTTGTTATTGCCTTGGAAAATTTGCACAAGGTAGCTTTTGCGAAAACAAATTCAAATTGCTTCTGTGCCCTTCTTTCAATCCAAGTTAACTTCTCCATATATATTTTGAGTAATTTCAGGATGGCATTCTCTATCGAGGTGTGACTCCCGATGTTCTAATGTTGGACCAAGCAGGCCGTATACAGGTATACAGGTTATTGTCTGGCATTCAGCAATCTTTCTCTACGTGTGCACATATGTACTCAAATGGCCAGAATCTTCAGTAGTTAGTTAATTCGACAATTCATTTCTTAATTTATTGCAGCTAGTGGACTTCAGGTTTGGGAAGAAGCTTTTTGGTGATTGTGGTGAGAGAGCATATACTATATGTGGTACGGTGGATACCTTGGCCCCTGAAATAATCGAAGGGAAAGGCCATGGTTTCCCTGCTGACTGGTATGACACATTCTCCTTCACTCAAGTTACTAAACATATTTTGGAAAGCACATACTGAGACTCAGCACTATTCATTAAAGTGCTAGTATCTCCCTCTTCAACCTTCATACCTAATGCATTATATTATTTATCAAGAGAGGAATTTCATTTTGTAACTTTAGTACTTGGATCATATTGAAGTTCCTTCAAAAGCTTAATATTGTAGAGAGGATTGGTGCTACTAACTGTAAAGGGCACTAAGTGGGCCGTGTTGAGGTCTTGGAAGGCTTAACTTTGTATAAGTGTTGGTACTTCTTGGTTGTAAGTTACCAGAAGCATTGTTAGGGTTTTGATTGCATCATAATGCCAATCCCCATAGTGGAAGATGCCTTGCTCGTGTTAGAGAGCTGAGAGCTTGGTAACAAAGGAATACATTGGTCGAGCCTCCCTAAAAACCGTTTTCACACCCTCTTTTATTTACTTTCTTGCACTTATTGTATCATTTTTTACTATCACTTCGAAATTACTTGAATTAGTTGTGTATATTATCTTATAATTAAAAAATTTTTAAAAAGATCAAGTCACAACCTCTTAGTCATTCTTGGGCTTATAAAAACCATGAGACCAACCAAGATGCTTAAGATAAGCAATGTGCTACCAATCAGAATATGAAAATGGACTTAAAAAACCATGATCATGATGAAAATTATAGATGTTTTGGTTGCAAAGATATTAAAGTTAGATGCAAGCTTAAGGTTGAAAATCATCTGAGTGAAATTGCTATTGAAGACATTAGGGTTGAGCTGCTGTGTAATAACAAGGAAGACAATTGTCAAGTGTGTTTGAAGTGAGGAAAACAGTATAGAACTTCCCAACCACATAGATGACAAAGGTGAAGTTTATCAACTTGAATCAAAGTTTTGTTGACCATCTAATTGTTCTGAATGCCAATGGATTCTGTCACAGAATGAGGGAATATATATTCTTTGTATGGAAGGCATTATTAGATATTATAGTTGAAGATGAAAAGTGTAATGGACGGGGTATAACCTAAAAATGAGAATCAAAAATCATTTTTGAAGGAAATTTGCAATGTTGGAACAGAATTGGCTTGATATGATAATCAATATAATAATTGAGATAAAAATGTTTAGATCATTTCTTCAACATTCAATGTGATCGAGATAGGTGACTACTCTCCTTCGTATTGAAAGGTTGAGTTTTCTTGCTTGCCAAACTCAGGACAAGTTTTCTTTAAGTGGGAGAGGATGGTGTAGGACAAGATTCAATCCCATTACAATTAGGACATGATTCTTTGTTATTTGTATTAGATTTTTAATTTCTTTCTGATGACGATAAGAATAAAAAGACAATTCTGGTAGTAAAGTTTTTATGATTTATTTAATTGTTTAATTTTATTTCTTTCTCTCTAAGTTACACGCAGTTCTGTAATTTGTGTCTTTAGGGTTACGGTACGTTTTCTATTTAAATAGGCATCATTTTTTCCCTATTCCTAGATTGATTTCGAATAAAAGCGAGTCTTTTATTGAAATTGAAACCCTTGCGTGTGAGTTATTGAATCGTAGACTGCGGTCTACATCAGATTGGTGTACGAACATGGTTCATAGAAGAGGACGAGATGCTCGTTAGGACCAAGGATTTGATGAGGAAATAGTAAATCTGTGTAATCAGATTGTACTATTCAATCAATTTGAAATATGGGCGAAGGAGTCTCTGACGTGCGGACATGTTCTAGATAAAGAACCCGGGGATTTAGGGTTTACCGACGGCCAAAGATGTATGTTGGTTTTGGGGTTGGCAAGCAAGCATTGCTAAGGAAGGGAAATTAATTGTCGATTTTGTAGATATATTTTTTCAGCAAGCACTGTAGAAGTGGAAAAAGTGGAGGTTCCAGAACGTGGAACCAGTTGATGCTTCTAATGAAACTCTGAGATGATGATGGATTTGTATAGTATGAAAATGAGGATGAAAATTAGTGATGTTGAGGAGGTGGAAAATTCGAATTCTGTGTTCAATTTTTGGATTTTGGAGCCTTTGAGGGAGGCATTGAAGACTCCCCGGGGGGGGGGGACAAAAGTAATAGATGCTTGACTTTTGATACCATTTCCCGATTCAAAGATTAACACTATATCAAAGTTTCTGAGGCGTTGGCTGTGGCTTTGATTTGGTTGGTAGGGCTTGTACTTGTCTGGGCAAGTCATTGCCTTTTGTGTTACCCATAAGGTCATTAATCAACTCAAGTTTTTGGTACGTCTTGGTATTCGTTGAAGGATGGTACAAGATTCAAGGGCAAATCTTTTCCTACCCTGGGAGAATGATGAAGAATAAAAGACAATTTGGATCGTAGAATTTTAGGATTTATTTAATTGTTTAATTTTATTTCTCTCTCCAAGTAAGTTAGGGACAATTCTGTAAGTTGTGTCTTTAGGGCTATAGTAGGTTTTCTATTTAAATAGGCATCCTTTTTTCACTATTCCTTGGTTGATTTTGAATGAAAGTGATATCTTCTATTGAAATTGAAACCCTTGTGTTTGAGTTGTTGAATCGTAGACTGCGTTCTACATCAATTTCCTTCTAGGATTGTTATTTTTTTTTTCTTGATAGGATTTCCATAACATAATAGGATTAGGATGCCCCACTGTAGAAGTGGAAAAAGTGGAGGTTCCAGAACGTGGAACCAGTTGATGCTTCTAATGAAACTCTGAGATGATGATGGATTTGTATAGTATGAAAATGAGGATGAAAATTAGTGATGTTGAGGAGGTGGAAAATTCGAATTCTGTGTTCAATTTTTGGATTTTGGAGCCTTTGAGGGAGGCATTGAAGACTCCCCGGGGGGGGGGGGGACAAAAGTAATAGATGCTTGACTTTTGATACCATTTCCCGATTCAAAGATTAACACTATATCAAAGTTTCTGAGGCGTTGGCTGTGGCTTTGATTTGGTTGGTAGGGCTTGTACTTGTCTGGGCAAGTCATTGCCTTTTGTGTTACCCATAAGGTCATTAATCAACTCAAGTTTTTGGTACGTCTTGGTATTCGTTGAAGGATGGTACAAGATTCAAGGGCAAATCTTTTCCTACCCTGGGAGAATGATGAAGAATAAAAGACA